>JAVQJF010008957.1:0-37431 GCA_036023855.1 Gadopsis marmoratus | reverse complement strand
GGTCCCACCAAAATTGAAGATGATCTGTTTTAAGATTTTTTACAATTATTTTATTATATTTATTGTAAAGGACAGGGAGGGCTGAGCCCTGCTAGCCCATTGATACCAGCCGCCCCTGAATGTTACACATAGTTCAGCGTTGGTGACAAGCGAATTTACACAGACCTTTGAGGGGACAGGGAGCCGGAGAGTCCAAAATAGCGAAGGCTATTGTAGCCTAACAGAGCAATTGTTTGCAGAAAGTTACGAAACAGGAGTTGATGATACAAATACATCTTTTGAATAAACTGTAAAAGTATTGTCTCATTATCTTAGCTTGGTTGCTAGGCTAATGAGTTTTATTACTGTTCATTAGCAAGCTTATTAGGGAAGATAGCTTTATTTTCCTTTTTCAATAACTCTTAAAGGAAATGTTGTGCAATGGTGAACATAATGTTAGGGAGAGAAAACAAACCGGAGAGAAAATAAACACTAGCTCTGTTTGCTATTGTGTCTGACTAGCGCTAGTCTGGCTGGGCCTGCTTGTGAGTTAACGGATAGCTCGACAGCAACAAGTTCACCAACTACTCACTATGTCACCAAGCTTTCGGCCTAAAGCATTACTTATTGTGAGAGTGTCAGTTTTTGTCTCTATGATAACTCCCAGTTACAGGCTAAAGAATGAAGAGCTACCACTACCTACCGCTACCTGATAGAGTTGTTGGGAAGGTGTTGTTTACTCTCATGTTCTCATCTAATGTTGATGTGGACTATGCAGCCTGAGTTGTTGTTGTGTCTGGAATCTTCTAGAATGTTCTAGTGATCCTTGTTGGTATGTTGCCAGTTGGCATGACAAATAGTTTCTCAATTAAAATCCGCTCCAGGGGGGGAATTGGTCTTGTGTACATATTGTAAAAAAAGAGTTTGAAAACAAGGTCACATGGATGGCTGACAGTGAAAAAGCAGAGCAGGCCTTGTTTCCTCTCTTTGCACAGATTTTCCTGGCAAGGCCAAGGTGTCGGACAAGTGCCCTCGGTCTGTCAGATAGGTATTCTCAGCCTTTTGTTTAAGCTGTCAAAACAGATACATTTGAAAAGGAAGGAAACTTAACAAATTAACAGGGCTTTGCCTAACTCCCTATGTGTTACTGGTCGGTTTCTTATCTAAAAGCATGCAGTCATTTGCATACAGTTCACATCAGTCATACAGAAATGACTCAATTAAAAGAAAATTATATATTAGATGTTGATATGCCATGTTTTTATTTCTGCTGTTGTTGGTTCTGTCATTGTCATGGAATCAAAGTTAAACTATGCATTCCTTGGTAGGAAATCAAAAACAAGCTTATTTCTCTCATTAATTATGCTGAAAAGGAAATGCCCCAAAGCCTGGCTATTTTCCCTGTTTTGATAATCAGTAGACATGGCACATTTTCCCTCTCATTGTAAATCGCACTATGAGTAACAACTGGATTCCTCTTCAAAACCCTTTTCTCCATATATCATCCTGCATGTTGACTGGGTGATATGTCTCTGGTCTTTCTCAAAGGACTTATTACAGCGCTGTCAGCAGGCAAGGCGCAATAATTAGTGCCGTTGGGAATGGTGCAGATGTATGAAAGAATCACACTCTCACGAGATGCTACCTCAAAGTGCGGATTTCAGTCCAGCTCACTGAAGGTAGAAGGACTTTAGCAGCTTGTTCTGACAGGGTTGATTGACATTCATTCACCAGCTGTTTGTTGCTTTGACTTACCTCTGCCTTTGGAGCCCTTCATTCATTGCACTTTCATCCCTTCTTGCATCCCCCTCATCATCTCAAAGGTTTAGCATTAATTGAAAGGGATCTAAACAACATCCTGTAGATTCTGTGTGTAATCTCTTTTTATCAGTTGCTCATTTTATCTTTCGCTAACTAAAGAGAAGTGTAGACGTTTTGGTGTTGCTGGTTTGCAAAACAAAGCATTTAAAAAATTATTCAGAACAACTATTTGTGATGCTTTATAGTTGACCAAATCACAGCATATTGCTAATTTGGGTCAAGCATACTGACAGAAAGAATTTTCACCCTTGTTAAACCAAAAAAAGACATTTACGAGAGCCACTGGGTCAGTACACAGGCAGCGGAACATAAGATTTTAACAAGCCTATTGCACATACAGTATGAAAGTCATGCTCACCAGAGAATTTGTTAGGAATGCTGACTGTAACATCTAACCTTGAGGAGCTGGTCTGTGTGTGTAAGAGAGTGTGAGGAAGAATTGTTTAGGAGCTGCTTCTGAAGATTTCCGTCTTCATACTGTGCATGTGATGCCTTCTATTGTTTCTGTGTTTATCAGCCTTCACCTCACGTACCTCCACAACACCTCCCTGCTCCTTATGTGCACTATCTAATGTTCATCTAGCCTTCAGAAACTTTCCCATATGTTGCAAATTCTCCACTCCAACGAGTGGAATTGCTTAACCATCACATAAAACTGCTTCCATATTTAGTGACAACTCTCTCTGAGGCTAAAAGTGTTGGCAGTGTGAAAATGCACTGAAATTAAATGTCAGAAAATATCACATTTTGCTGATGAGTGCGATCTCTTTAGATGACCTCATCAACACCCCATCTACTGAGAAATTTAATTGTGTTAGTAAAGCACTGCGCTTGACCCCAACCCACTCTATGGAAATGACAGCAGCCTAAAAATATACCCAAATGATGCCAAATACAAAATTACTTTGTGCTGTAAAGAAATCAAATCCTCATCTCCTCTTGTAAATGGTTTGTGAAGGGTAGCATTCTCAACCTGAACTGCAAGGTGTATTATTTTGACATCTCTTATCCCATTTGTGGAGGTCATGCAGGGGGCTTTGTTCAGTTCTGTTGGGTTTAAAAAATAAAAATAAAAATTTGTCAGCATTTAGTCAGTTTAAATTAAATATACCTTATATATAAAAATATTAAAAAGGATATTTCATCACTGCTATATTTTTTCAGTGGCACTTCCTGAAATGCAGTGTAATGAGTTTTGCTGTTAAAGAAATAGTTCAACATTTTGGGATTGATTTTCTGGAGGAAGGTTAGATGAGGAGACCACTCTCATATCTGCCCGTTAACTATGAAACTACAGTCAGCAGCCGGTTAGCTTATCTTAGTTTAGCTTAGTACAAGGTCTGGAAAATAAAGGGAAACACCTGGCTTGGCTCTGTCCAAAGGTAACAAAATCTGCCTACCAACATCCCTATGTAGCATTTCTTGGCCTAGAGCAGTTGACAACCAGTGGAGGCTCCAGGAAGATACTATTCCCAGCCAAGAAATATGCCAGCACATAACTCTGTAAAACCAAGATATAACATGTTAATTAATGAACTTAAGACGTGGTAAGTGGATTTTATTACATTTGGACAGATCCGGACTTGCAGTTTCCACATATTTATGCTAGCGTTATAGACCTTCTCATCTAACTATTCCTTTAATCATCATTGTATCATGTCTCCTCCCACACCATTAAACACAGAAAGCTTCTCTGCATGTTTCCTTTTAATTGGAGCCATTAGCAGAGCTCTGCTTTTTATCTTGTAGGGCCATTTATAATTCTCAGTTGTAACTTAACCACAGAAAACATGTGATTACAGAAATATTGCCACACAAGTATGACCGGCAGTCTCAGGATGTGTAAGGACTCATGAAGTGCATCTGTTGTGAAATTACAGTATTTTTATAATTAGGTGTCAAAAGCACATGAAGCCCATGAAAGAAGTTCTGCTCTATGTAATGCACTACAGGTCTTAAAGTAACTTGACAGAAGTAACAAACAGCTCTAGGTTCACCTTGTGTAATATTTCTTTCAATCTTCCGCACAGCACCTGTCTAATTCTGACCTCTACACTCCTCCAGGTCCAACTGTTTTGAAGTCTTTGCCTTGGATGGAGCCAGCACCAATATTCTTCAATTTTGCACTGCAGCAGAAAGCACAGACTGGCTCCAAGCAATATCTACAAATATCAGTGACTTGACACAGGAGAATGTAAGTACATCTCTAACATTAGAGGCTTATTGAAAATGACAGGTGGGAAGAAAAACTGTAATAATTTTAAATATGAGAACTTAAATAAACTCATGACATTTTAACAAGAGGATAATTTAAGTATAAATACTGGCATAACATTGTATAATGCAGTTGATTTTTGTCAGATGATTTCCCAGTTTCTTATTTCATTTAGAGAATCTGGTATATATAATTATATTGTCAGATTAAATGTATGTGGTTATTTTAAGAATTCTAAATGAGCTTCACAAAAATTTCAGCCTGTGAATTATCCACTTGTGGTCTTTTAAATTCACTAACACTAATCTTAATAAAGAAGCATTGGAAAATGTAATGAATATGTTTTGCCCACAGTTGTTGCATGAAATTTCCACTTTTTGATTTTTCACAGCCACATAGACTACAGTGTAGCATGGTTTTAAGAGGCCCTTTCTGACGAGCACTCATTGAGTCACAGTGGAACCTCTCCCCCTCCGCTGACAAAAAAAAAGGCTCTCTCATGCCTAATTAATGACTGCTAAGTAATCATTCTGCATGTGCACTTCTCTCTCTCATTTCCTCCTGTTTCACTTATCACACTGATGATGTGATGCATTTTTGGTAAGGATGCAGACGTACTGTATGCCCGTGCTTGACGATTACACAGCTGCCTTTTTTAAAAAGTGTGATTAATTCATGCCTGCATTACCTAATTATGGACTTGGAGTGTGATTGCTAAATGGCCAATCAGGATGTAATTGTGTGCCCGCTTTGGGGGAGAGCGGAACTTTTGTTTTAATGACCTTCAACCTTTAAATAGACTCTGTGTCACCCTTGGGGTCCCTCATGTGTTTTTAATGTGGATGACTGTCATCTGGCATGGAGGAGGATCACTTGATGCCATTTGTTGAAACAGAGTCGTAATAATAATATACGGATTCCAGGTTTGAATTTACCTTGTTTTAAATTGCTTACATGCCAGGAGTCTATTCGGTGTGAAAATGTTTTGCACTGGTAATGTGTCCCTCCAAAGAAACATTTTGAAACAGTCTTTGAGATAAGTTTACTTGCTTCTCTTTGGTGATCATACCACTTTTTTGGACCTTATATTTATATATATAATTTTATTAAATTTTTTTATAAAAGGAAAAAAAAGTTTAAATAACCTCTACGATACCCAATAAGCTTCAGCACTGGTGGCTGCTGCTTCATATACGGCTAATTAACCGAAGACTGTGTTACATCCTGGGATTGAATCAAACATGATATTGCAAACCACCTCCCAAACCTTTTTGTCTTTCTGTTGTCTGTGAACCTTCAAATGATGAAAAAACTGCAAATACACATAAACATTTATGTACATACTATATTGTACTGTGTATATATTTAGCCATTATTCCTTCATCACTTTCTGTGATTCTAGATGTTTAGCGAGAAAACAACACTACTTCTACTGTGTGAATATATGTGATCAGTGAAACATGCATCCCAGGTAATTGCTGCCAGTTGATGTACTGTTTGGCATTTAACTGGCAGTTACTGCTCGCTCTGTGTGCGAATGGGTGAATGAGACCAATCTGTAAAGTGCTTTGGCTTAATGGCTAATCCATTAATTTTGAAATTTATTTACCTTTGAATTAAGTATAAAAAAAAATTAAACTAATATTAGCCGTTATCTTTAAAGTGCTGTTTGAGCTTTCTCAAGGTGTATAAATAGGGTGTGATGATGTGTTATATGACTATCAATCACAATTGAATTCCCAGGTTTTTAAGGGATACCTTTTATGAGGTAATGTATTTTATAGCTTTTTGTAATTTTACATATTACTGATTTGTTTGTCTCTCACAGAAAAAGATTGTCAACAAATACTGCTCTTCAGATGACCAGGTATGCTGACACTGACCTTGACATACCAGTCCAACATATCTTTTTGAAACCAGATTCATAATGTCACATTATATCACTGCTGACTGCTATAAGTATGCTATAAGTAATTAAACATTGATGGCCTCAAAGGTGGAGTTCCATTTGTCTCGCCAGATGTCTATTGGTGGAGGTCCTGTTCAAGCTGGCTTTCACTCCAGCCTTCTTTGTAGGATATGTTACAGGTGTACAGAATTGCATCATCTGCATACAACTGCAGCTGTCCTGGCAGCTCTGTAATAATGTATAGGCCAATAAACAGTTTGGAAACATTTTGGAATGCTTATTCATCAGTCAGATGGGCTTAGTAGTGTTGGGTCTTGAGTTTGAGTAAAACCTCAAAATTCATATATGTGAGACGAAATGGACAGGAAGGAGTCAAGACCAGCATGCTGAAATTGATGCAGTGTAGCAGATGAAGCAGCAGAGTACATACAGTGCAGATACTTAGGAAAGCAGAGAAACATCCCAAGTCATCCTGGGGTAGATCAATGGTAACTTGTTGCATTGCAGCTGAGACTGCAGCACCACCGTACAGTGGGGTATCTTTACGGTAACGTATCACGTCGAAGATGCCTCACTGTACTTTAACTCCATCCCTTTCACTGTGCAAATGTTGCTGTTCTGGTCTGTTGATTGAGCAAGGACAGATTTCTATAGTGTGTGTTTTGTTTTCATCAAATATAAAATAAAATTATGTAAATGTAATCCTCTACATCTCTGCAGATTGTTCACATGGGCTGGGTGTGTGAAAGCTCCGAGGTCAGCGCTGCTTGTACAACTTCTGCATTCAAGTTCCTGGCACTGAGAGGACCATATTTTCAAATCTTCAGAAGTCCCCCGGTAATTAGGCTTTTATAATTTTCACATTTGATGAACTGTTCATTTCTCATTCAGATCTCTATAAAGCCTTTAAAGAAATAATAGGTTTTTTTTTAAAAGTTGATTTGAAATGATAATTGTCCTAAATCTGAAGCACATTACTTAAACTCAAACAGGTGCATATGGATAATTAGTATTGTAGATTCAGCTCAGTATAAGGTTTTGTTCAAGACCTATTTGAATTTGGTTTTGTACATAAGAACTGTGATGATTTCATGCTGCTGCTCACTGATCTGTCATTGTCCCCCATCAAGCTGCTTGCTTTGTGTTTTTGAAACAAATTGGCAGCATCTGTAAAATACTGTATCCTTCAGTTAGAATTGAATAACACGACAGGATACAGTAGTATGTGATACTAGTGATGAATTTATATGTGTTGTATGGCTGCCTGTGAAACAAGGGTTGTACACTATTATATGCTGTTATCATTTTCATTTTGACAATAAGATATCAATTGGATCTTTCAGCATGTATCACAATGAAAGTATTGTATTACTAGTTAAGCAAGATTTGATTTTTTCCATGTCTGAGGTTGAACTGGTAAAGGTCCCTAGTACCTTGTAATAGTTAGTTATATCGGGTGTCATTTGTTGAAATATGTTTAACTATTTTCAAAGTCGATGCGCTTGTCATTGTTATTTTTTGTGAACCGATCAATCACAGCCTGGATGGGGCAGGACATTAAAAAAACAGTAGACATTGTTACAGCAAACCTTCGCAACATTGAACTTCAACACTGATGTTCTGATAATTGACAAGTGAGTACAAAAAGAAAATATTTTAGATGAAACACTGACGGTGAGAAGATGCAGCTCATCACCACATACTTAATGACCTCAAGGATTTTCTAGCCTCAAATGGTGAGAAACATGTATAAGAGGCTGTATACAGTATATTATATTTATTGTCTTTTCATTTAACCAGTTTTGGCCAAAAAAAGTATTCATTGAGGACCCCACAGTTTTTTATGTTTACTATCTACATGTGATGTGAGAGAAATCAGAAGCGATGATGATAATACAGGTCCAGGATCAGCTAAAAATGTTTCTGCCTGACTGCCAGGGCTAGTGAACAAAGGATGTAGCCTTTTGCGCTGTGTTGTTTGCGATATGACATAATCTCTGTTCTCCCATTAGTATATAAACCACTGTAGTCGAAAATGTGCTTCTTTCATCTTCTCACTTCATTTGGCAAATGTTTCGGCATGGTAATCACGTTTATTCTCTGAACGCTGTGATTTGCAGAGCCAAGGTGGGGTGTGCACATTATGAGTTGTTCATTCTCTGTTGGCCTGTCCTGCCTCCCGTTGGAGAGATTTCGTCACCCTGTAACACTGTTTGACAAGCTATTGTGGCTCACCTTCTCTGTTTTGAAGGTTCCCAGGCAGACATTTACGTGCCTGTTTGCCTCTTCTACATTTCAGAGTCTGCAACAGGCTTTCAATCATAAAAAAGCTCCACATTAAGGCCTGATTTCAGCCTGTGTTTTTGGGGCCTGGTCTAGCTCCCAAGTGTTTCCTATCACGCTTTTTAAAATTGTATGAACTGTAACATTTTGAGGACCTTGTCTCTAAAGAGGAACCGCTCCGATTGTTATTACAGAGATGGCAGGATGGTGACAATGGATGAAAAAATGAAATTCAGTACCTCAAGGATATGATTCTCCTATCCTTCTTTCACCCTCCTCTTAAAACAGGAAAGTAAAGGATGGCAAAGATGATTGGTCTAGAAAAATTCCATACTCAAATTTTATAACCCTCACAATGTGGGATTAGAGCTGTCCCCTGTGCAGTCGATCCATTCATTTTCCTCCACTTATCCGAGGCTGGGTCACGGTGGCAACAGGCTAAGCAGAGTTATCCAGATGTCCCTCTCCCCAGCAACACTTTCCAGCTCCTCCTGGGGGATCCCAAGGCGTTCCCAAGCCAGTTGAGATATATATTATACATATAACATGCATTATATAATATATAATGCTGGTTGTAGCTTCATATTTACCACACAGACATGAGAGTGGTGTTGATCTTTGTATTAAACAAGAACACAAATAACCTCATGCTCGTAGTCTTCCCTCATGTGTTCTGTGACATAGGGCTAACAGGGTTGGACAGCTGTTTATGAGTCGACAGCCCATTTTCTATGGAGAGATTTGCCAGCCCTGCCCTTCTGACATGCCACTGACACCAGCCTCTCTAGAGGAAATGATGTGGATGCTTTATGCAACTCTTGTATCCATGTGTAACGTAGGTGTACATGGATTATGTGCGTGTTGTGAACCAATGTATTGCATATTCAGTTCTGTATGATTCCTGTTTCCTGAATCTCCAGCACTGACTCACAGATAACTAACTTCCCTGTGTAGCATATTACATGGCTGAGAAGACACATATAAGACACATATTGGCAATTCTCTCTCTACATCGACTCTGCGTGTCAGATTAGAGATGGTCACTCCAGATGTTTGTTTCTATGGCAAGAACAAGATACTGGCTGTGTTTAAACCGATACTCTCAAACTGAGCTTGTTGACAGCATCAACAGGCCTGTGTGGAGGCCTGCAGCCTTTCCCTCTACTAGGGGCATCACCACAGCAAAGAGAAAGCAATTGGATATTTTTCAACAGCATTGTGGGTGATGCCTGCATTTTCTCTAGGGACTAATCAATGGTTATCAATGTTGTGCACAAAGGTTTCCAAATTCTTTTTGGATTTAAAGGTAATTTGTTCAAAATGCTTACTAATGCATACTCAGTTGTAAGTAATCTCAGGGTTCGTACAAAATTTTGAAAGTTTGGAAAATGCTTATTGTTAACCGTTATGTTAGGTTAGGAATATGCTTGAATTCAAAGATACTCCTTGAAAATGCTTGATTGTCAACACAATGGTGTTTCATCATCTACACAATCAAATCTTTTCAAATTTGAAGTGAAACTATCCCATCATCATATTTGTTTACTCCTGGCATTTACAGTAAGAATTTAGATGTGATGATGAAGACTTCAAGAGTCTGGGTGTTTTGACTTAGGTACCTTGAAAGTGCTTGAATTATACTATTGATAAATAATTGATAAATATTGCTGTTTCTAAGCCATCAACATCTCATCCCTTGTTAAGATAAGGGAGTGGCCTTTAATGGATGGAAGTTGCGGCAAATGGAAAAATACTTTCCATGCCTTTGGCTTGAACAACAGAGAACATAGTGTAGCCTGGGAATGGGTGAGAGCTGCAGTAGACACTATCTGAATGCAGAGCAGTTGCAAAAATGAAAATTACTGTATCAGTTGATGCAGACCAATCAAATGGGACCAAGAAATCATGTTGACGAGGTGTGAGTGTAGAAGTCATCAGTCATAATTTTAACAGATTGCATTAAACATAATGGATTTATTGTGGAGTTGTTGAAATTATGGTTCCGTGAACTGAAAGCGTTGTGCAGCTGGTGGGCTGTGAAGTGCCAGACCTGTCCTCTGGCTTTTGTTGCAATATAGCAGTAGCCAATATCCCAGAGGTAGAGAGGACTAGGAGGAAAGATGCTCTGGAAAACAATGTCTATTGAGTAGCCTCTTGTCTGCCTCAGGTAGTGTTCATGTTGTGTAAAAATGTTCTCACTGTGGTAAACGTTTGCAGTATGCTACACTGAGCAGTCACTCACTTTAACCTTGGGATATTTGAAGCACCACTCTGGTTACCTGATCCATGTCTGTGACCCAACTCAAGACCTGGGTTTTAAAAAGGTAACTTTAGTGCTGTGATTCTATACCGTAAGCTGTATTCACCCTGTAAAACCTACATTTCACATGATAAGATAACACAAACCTATTTGCAGGGAAATAGTTTTGCTCCCTCTACAAGATGGCAGGATGACTGCTTCAGTTTAGGAAACTGTTAAATGATGATGAATGCACACTGTAGAATCAGTGGCAACTTTTATTGTTTTTATTGTATGTTATTGTGTATTTTATTCCATTTTTGTATACTTTAAATAGCAGTCCTGATATGTGTTACTCCTGGATCAACCATGTGATGAACTTTGTTTTGAAAAGTGCTGTATAATTTCTTCTTCTTCTGTCAAAATATCTTCTGAAGTTTCTTTAATTTCCATTATTACAAATGTCAGTGATTTTAATTTTTTTGACTAAGCTCTTAAATACAAAGTTCCAGTTTTACCCAGCTCTATATAACCAGTGATGGAATTTAACTAAATACATTTACTACAAATCTGAGGTACTTGTACTTTACTTGAATGTTTCCTTCTCTCGCAACTTTATACTTTAACTCCACTACATCTCAAAGAGCAAATATTGTATATTTTTACATTCAAAAGTATGAAGTGCTTATAAAATAAAAATCTTTGTCACAAAATACTGCACCTAACAATATATACAAGTAGAGCTGAAATTATTATTTGAATAATTGATTAGTTGATTGATGAAGAATAATGGCTTTAAGTAGTTTTTCATGTAAAGATACCAAACATTTCCTGGGTCCAGCTTCTCAAATGTGAGGATTTACTGTTTTTCCTTGTAATTATTCCAAATGTATTTTTAAGGATTTTGAGTTTTGGACTGTTGGCTGGATAAAACAAACTTTGTCATTATTTTCAGAATTTTTACAAACCAAATCAATCAGTTGAATCGAGAAAATAATGAATCCATAAGGAATTATCATTCATTCACTATACTGCTTATCCCGAAGGGGGGGCTGGAGCCAATCCCAGCTGACATTGGGCAAAAGGCGGGGGAACACCCTGGACTGGTCGCCAGTCAATCACGAGGGCAGACAAACAGACGTTAACATTCACACACCGATGGGGACGCAACTTGGGGTTCAGTGTCTTGCCCAGGGACACTTCGACATGTGGACAGCAGGAGCTGAGATCGAACCACCAACCCTGGGGTTAATGGACGACCGCACTACCCTCTCAGCCACACCTTGATAAATAATGAATAAGGTATTAATTCTGAAATGAGTAACAAGTGATGCACTGTACATCCTCAATGCGGGTACCTCATGAGTTGGGCTTGATTTGTGCGGACTGAGGTGGGTGTCGGACTTGGGGGTGAGGTGTGCGGTCTCTGACTTGCTGGAGGAAGAGCCTGACTTGCTGACACTGATGGTGGGTAGCTCTCGATGCTTGGTGACAGGCGAGCGCTCCACCCTGGACAGCCCTGCAGCATGGGGGGTGGCCCCCATCCGCAGAGTGGCGGCCACATCTAGCAGGAGAGAGGGAGGAAGATGATAATACATAATCCATGACTCTAACAGACATCCCCGGCCCTCTCACTGGGTAACCTGGTTGAGTCCATGAGCCGCTAGGTGGGTGGGGTCACTGGTTGACATGCAGGAGGCTCAAGGTTGAACCTGGCTGATTAAACAGCGGAGGAAAAATCCTGTCTCCATCTGTCTGAGGTCAGAGGTCACTACCTTGTAGCAACGTGTGTCACACCAGCACTGTTAAGGGGCTTAACTGGTTCATTTCTCACCACGGGGGCAAAGCCCTCCATGGGATGGTGAGTATTACAGAAAAGCTCTGTTACAGTGTTGGACTTTGATGGTGTGGGTGAGATGACAGGTTTGAACATGCCATGCTTTTATGACAATCCCAACACGTATGAGTGACGGAGAGAGTACCGAGCGGATCATTACCCTCAGGGCAGGAGAGAGTGTCACCTCCCTCGAGACTCCAGAAGGCTATTTCACCCAGAGACACCATGTCCCATGAGCCACCAGTGCAGTCTAAAACACATGAATAGTGTAGGAGAAAGAGCTTGAAGACATTTGAGGGATACATACAGTAGGACAGATCTGGACTAGATTTGGACTGTTATCACTTTTAAGATGGCTGTGGCTGGGATAACATTATAATGGAGATTCTAAAAAAATTTGTTTTGTTTGCTGAAAATGAATTTAAAATGTCTGTGCCTTTAATTCACTGCTTTAGTAGAAAACAAAGGAGATAGACTGGTATCATTCCATGTGCCCTTACTATTGAAAAGGGAAATACAAATGAAAAATCCCTATATAAAACCTGAAAGGATGCTTTTGAGGGCATTTTGTCCACGAGTGGACTGATGGTGCCATGCTTTGTGCCAGGGGTCAATTTCCTCTGGAATTGAAAGAATCCAACACTAACAAGGATTATAGACTATAAAAGGTGAATTTTATAGTCTATAATCCTTAATTTAAGACAAACAACAATTTAAGATTATCTTGAAACAAGACAAAATAAGAAATATTGCTTGACTTCATCTCTTTGTTCTGAGAGTCAGCAATCAAAGAAACACACACCACTGAGTATTTGCAAATATACCAAATTAATTTACCACTAACATTTTGCTTGTATGCAGTAATATGCAGATAAGCATTTTGTGGATGTTATAAATAAACCAAAGCAATAAACTCTTTTAACCTGGTTATGAAATACCCTTTAAAAGCACTAAACATCACAAGAAAAAGCACAATGAATCTTCTGATGCGAAACTAATATTCTTTCTCTGTAAATGTTGTACTTTTAGATGTGAATACACGTCATGGCGATGTGGCTCACCTCGTTCAGTAGTCAGGCCAACCCCATTGGTCAGAACAGAGAGACTGGAGTTGTTAAGGAGGCTAGAACCGACCAGGTCCACTTTGGAGGCCTGGAGTCGGAACTTCTCCAACTCTTGGGACAGCAAGCCAAACTGTTCGCTCTGGCTGCGACATTTCTCCTCCAGCTCTCGTACCTTTGACTACACGTGGGGCGTAACAGACAGCAAAAACAGACATACGGTAAAAACCATTGAACCCATTAACCAATTCACTTTAATTGGGACAATCCACCTTTCAACACCATTATATAGGATATCATCAGTTTGTGATAATCAATACATTTCAGGGATAAGTGTATGATGAAAAGTGTTTTAATGTACTTTTGTTTACAATGTGCTTTTTTAAATACACAAGCAAGTGAGCTACACTTTGCTTAATAGGCTGGTACGGTAGTGTTTGAACCCCGGGGCGTGGGTTTTAAGGTGGATTTGTGCCTTGAGTCAATCTTGAGTGTTTTATTATAACACATCAGTCATGTGGAGGGATCTAATGTTGTGGGCCCTATTTTCATGGCAGCGCAATGACCAGCACAGGCAGCCTTCCAAACGCTTGGTATTTCCGGACAATGAAGTTGAGCTAGTGTCATCATGCATCACTGTGATTGGCTCAACTGTTTCAGAGCAATGAGGGGATATTTAATAATCACCTCCGATCTACTGTATATTCACCATCACATAGTCCGTGCACCCAAAGACTCACCATTTTGAATTTGTCCTTGTGCTTGCACAGTTAAAATAGGGCCCTGTATGTTTTTTCTAAATTGTCAGTGTCATGCAGAAACATTTTATGTCTATACAGCCACTTACTTGTTAACTATGGTAACCTTTTATCATAGATAAAAACACATTTGACAAATCAAACAGATGGAACAACACACTATGACAAAAACAGTAAATACATTGCTTCTTATGTACGGTATAGATAACACATTATATATAATATGATGTATTGCAATGAGGTTAGGTTTCTGCAAGACAGACAATATAAACTGTCAGTTAAACATTTGTTATAACCTTCGAACACAAATGACAAAGAATTACAGGCTCAGAGGGGGAAAAGGGGAGTGAAATAAAGGCAGGTAGTTTTTTGGTAAGATGGGAAACAGGGGTAAAAACCAGAGTTGCATAGGTGATGAGATGTTATATGTTGTGCTTCTGTGTTACACTGCATTAACTTTAACAAAGTCACTACGCAGCAGCGTTATTTGCCAGAACACTACACAGGTTTGTCTTAGCCCCACCGGGTTTCTATATGTGGCGGATTTCACTTCAAATTGTGGTGGGAACTTCCTGGCAGGCTGATATGACAAAAGCCTCAGCACGAAACTGTCTGAACAGCATTTCCTGTTACCTCTCACCTACGCAAAGCCATGTCTACACTCACTTGTTATCGAGCTACGCTGAGCTGAAGTGGTAATGTACTAAAGCACAGAGAGAACTCACTTAGAATGCTCAAATGAATACTACAAACAGAAATCGGACTCTGTAATGTGTTGGGAGATTCTACCGCTAATATAATAAGATCACATAACAAGCCAGCATGATACACATGGTGTGTGCAGCTGGGAGTGATAACTGTGCCACAGATACACAGTTATCTGGCATCATGTGAATTACCTGATTTACACACACTTTTGGTAACCTAAAAAACTGCATCGGCATCAAATGGGCCTCTGTGCCCACATGAAGCATTTATGAGAGACTGTTTTACAGTAATTACTGCAGGGCTGATGCTCCTGCTTCCAATTTAAGTATATGTACAAAACTGGGTTACGTTCTGTCAACTTGAAGGGTTTAAATTGAATATTTATTTTATCCTGTTTAATAATTGGGGTTTGCTGGTTCTATCTACAGGAACTAGGGAAGGTTTTGGGACAAGGAGATAAATAATTCGGCCCAGGAGGTCAAGCAGGCTAGAGGTTAGCAGTACCTGCATGCAGTCCAGTGTACTCTGGTTAGCAAAAAGATAATACAAAGAACAGATGAGATATACAAAACGCAAACACATGCTTGAAAACATATTAATAAAGTACAGACACAGCAGTCTGAGAAAATCTGGCAAGAAAATCCTGTCAGGAGTCAGTATCACTAGAATGTGTCCGCTAACACCTGCTTTTTGAATTAAGACAAATTTTCTGTTTAATCTTTCAAAAACTGTTTGACAACAACTGACTTGACAACAAAGCCAAGGTTTTTGGGAGGGAAAGAGACCTTCTCCTGTCATGCTTTGGGTTTAAATAGAGAGACAGAAAGTGAGAGGAACAAAGCAAGAGGAAGTAAACAAGCATTTTTTTAAAAACAGGAGTAACTGTACTCTACCATCTCCCTCCGCAACACAAGCTGAGTCAACTCCTAAAATAAAATACACACTTCATTTAGGAACAAACTCTCATCACAACATACACAGTGTGAAAAGCGGAGCAGTTTAAGAGTTTTGTTGTAGACACTGAAGTCTGTTTGGTTGATTTTCGTTCTTCTTTCATCATTCAAAAATCAGCAGCCAATCAGACAGATGGAGACTTCAACTGTCATCGACTATCATTTTGAATTCAAAGTGTGTTACAGTCACACTGAGAGCAAGTGTAAACGTCACACGAAAGCCATCTGTTTAAACGGTTTTCCAGGCCGATGAGCGCAACAAAAAGTACTTTCTGCAGCAGCTTCTCTGCCAGGTGCTTAGATAAGAATAAAGAGCGCATTGTACTGTACGTCCATGCTGCTTCAGTGGCAATGGGACACTTTTACTTTTGTCTACTAAGAACAGGGTGCTAATTAAAGATCTACACTCGTTTTACTTGGTGTTAAGCAAAATGAGTGTAAATCTCCCTAACAGTTGGGGAGATAAGAAACAACATCTTCAATAATGAATGAGACTTTATCTTATAAGACAGGAATTCACTAGTGCATGAGAGAAATACTGAGGAAGTCTGAAACACACTCCTTCTCTCTCTGATGTTGAGGTTGAGAGAATTAAGTTTCACTCTCTTGTGTGACCGTAATTAACAGTGGCACCTTTGAATTTCGTATTGGTAAGTCATCCTAAAATGTTGAAAGCAACTCAGGCCTTTATGTTGGGAAATAAAAGCACTACATGATATAAAAATCACGTATTATTGTTGAGTAGTCACAGTGGTGTAACACACACTCACCTCCAGCATCTGAACCACTCCCTCATGCTCCCTCTTGGCGAATAACTGAGCCTGATGATTAAAAAAGACATTAAAGTCAGTATAACGGTGGTTATTTGCTCATAAAACTCTATGTCACAGCACAGCCACCTCTGTTGACAAAGCCCGATGCTTTATTGGTGCCCTAAGGTTGCCTCCTGCTGGACAAAGCCCCCCATTTTCTAATTATTCGCCTGAAAGCAGCATTGGTGACATGAGGGTTTGATTTTAGCCAGAAAAATATTTGTGCCACGGTTCTTACCCGCTGTAACCGTTTGATTTCATCCTGTTTGAACTTAAGGATAGCCAGTGCCTGCTCATGTTCCAATTCCAGATGCTGCCTTCGCTCAGCGACCTCTCGCATATGCTGTTCGGAAAGAAGACAAATTTATGAAGTAGCACGGTAAAGAATGAGACTGAAAATAATAGTATCAGTAGTGTCTGACCCCAGCAGTACCTTTAGGGCCTGCTCTAGGTTCTCCAGTTTGGCACGGAGTCTCTGGTTCTCCTCGAGAACTGAATTGTTTTGAGCGGTCACGTCAGAGAGATCTTCCCTCAGCTCCTCATTCTCAGCCCGAGTCTGAGAAACAACAGCAGGTGAACTGACTTGATCATTTGATAGGAATATTTCATTTTCAGAGTTTTGGTCATCGTTCCTACTGGGGTTTTTTTAAACAGAAGAGTCGCCGATAACCTCTTTGACTGTCAGATCAGCTCCTTTCTAGTGATGTCACTGCATCACCAGATGTCAAGTTGCTGCATTAAATACTATTCCAGCTGACAGCTATGATTGACAAATCTATGAAATCAGGACCTGCTTTACAGAAAAAAAACATGGTAGGGAGACACTGACCTGGTCGAGCAGCTGTGCCTTCCTCCTGAGGAGATCTGCCTCCTCCTTTAGTTGCTCATTTTTGCCTCGCTCATCCTCAAGCTGGCTCTCCTGTTACCAAACCACAAGACAACGTTCGGATAACGTGAGGTAATCCATGCCTTCCAAGTCAGCGTTATGTCAACTACAGTAACACTCAAACCAGTCTGGAGCATTGCCAGAGAGCACGTGAGAGGGAAATACCGGAGCGAGAAGATTCCTTACCAAATCCAGACATCTCTTCTGTCGCTTCTTTACTTCATGCTCGAGGTTTTCACATTCTTTTCTCTTCTTGCTCAGCTCACTCTCCTGTACCGACAATGATAACAGTGTAGTTACACTAAATCCTTTTTTTGAAATCTAATGTTCTAAAGCTAGATCTAGTTCTTTACATGGTTTTAAACAGAACACCCTCTCATACAAAGAGCAGGCTATGCCGTATGAGAGCAAAACCATGAAAAACAATATGTGACATAGTGACAAATGATTTGTATTTAGATTTTGCAATGCAGAATACATTGGCTTTAGTTTCCATATTGACCTCTGACATGATAGAGATGAGGTATTACAAAGCTTAGCATCCTTTAATTATTCTAAATGCAGCTTACATGCAGGACTAGCATTGGAGAAATCAGCTTAATTCAGCATGGCCACAGGACCCCAATCAAGTATTACCACTGTGACTGTGTGGGGGGGGAAGCTACAGAACAGACAGGCTAATTGTAGACCACCACCAGCTGACTGGAAGAGGCTATACTCTCACCAGTGATGACAGCAAGACAATAATGATAATTAAACCACCAAAGCAATCTGCGGTCTGCTTAGCATGATTGCGTGTCAGTCACAGCTTTAAATCAGTTGTATCAGGGTGTTCTATTGTGTAGTAAATTGTCACTGTGAAGCTTAACTCCAACCAGGGTTGCACTGGTTGGAAGTTAAATGTACTGTCAGCTGTTTCACAATCAACGAAGACACGTCTCCCTCAGCTCTTCATTTGTAGTGGCTCCAATTAACTTTTGTTTTTCAGATCTGAATCCCAGTCATGATTCTCCAGTTCCCAATGAACTAAATCCATATTTTCTTGCACTTTAAACCAAGCACAGAGGCTATTTTATGGGACTTCCAAAAGGCCTACAGTAGGTTAAACAGGTGCCATGAGCATCCTCTGGGCACCATGAATGTCTGTAACAGAATTCATGACAATCCATCCTCTGAGCTGTTGAGATATTTCAGTCTGGACCAAAGTGGTTAGCATGGCTAAAAATATCTCCTGTGTGTGCGTTTCTGCAGGAGCTCAGCATTTACTCAGCTGAAGTGCTTTGTCTTGCATCTGTAACCCATTTAACTCATCTAAGATATCCCACTGCCTAAGATCCCACGACTCAGTCATGCTCTATGAAAGATAGCTAGCTAGTCTATAATGTAAGGCTAAGATCCTTTCAACAAACCAAAGATAAAAACATTCTCACCATGTGTCTGCTAAAAAAACGAAGCTCAAACAAATAAAGTTAGCCGTTGTGCAGCCAGACTGCGTACTCTTCGGTTTCAAATGTGATGATGCACAGCATAACACTTTTCTAACTTAAATTATATTCTTGCTCATCCCCTTTATAATTTAGCAGCTTTAATTGGACTCTTACTTATATAGCGCTTTTCAACCGTTGAACCGGTTCCCAAAGCGCTGTAACAGTAATCTAAGCTTGAACAGTAGTTTAATTCACCCATTCACACACACATTCACACACCGATGGGGGCACAGTTAGTAACTGGGACCTTAGTGAAATGAGAAGGCTGCGTGTACAGAAATGATGCATTTGGAGAACAGAATTTAAAAGCAGCACATCACTTTTTAGAAAATACAATAGTACGTCTGCACATTAATTATGGCTTCTCCTCACTATCAGAAAACTGCAGTACCAGCTTGTTAAAATACTACTGAGACGTCAGTGAGTGCACTGATGAGATGCGCAGCCTGTTACTTGTACTATTGCTACTGTGTAATCACTTCTCTATATATTGTATGTTTTCTTACTTGTAGCTGATGTGGTGTGCAATGGCAATGCTCTTAACAACAAACAAAACATTCATTCTAAATCTCCATTTTCCATCCTGACAAAGAAAATCAATACAGAGCTTAGATGGAATATGCGCTATTTAAGCACTTGTAGAATCAGCAAGGGCAATGTGCTACTCTTATGTTTCCAAGGGACACAATCAAAATAATCCCAGCATTACGTAACAAATCTGGCCATAGTTTTTCCTTCAGTGGCAGTCAGCTCAGTCACAGCACTGAATTCAAGCTTCAGTTTCACATGAAAAATGTGAAGTGGATAGCAAAACCAGATTCCTGCAATCAGGCACAATATGCAGTTATTGCTGCTAAGAGGTGTGTGGGCTTCATCAGTGAGTGTTTGGAAAAAAAGGACTAATCTGAAAGCCGAGTCGATGACATTTAGTAACCCTCTGCATTACCATCCTTCTAATTTCAGCAACAACAGAAAACAATTCATAATTGGTGTATTCTATTCAATTATGTTGGATAACATTAAGAGTATTTATTAACAAATTGCTGTCATGAACAGTTTTGTCCTCATAAAAAATTTCAAACTATAAAAAAAACCCAATGCGGCACCTTAGAGCTGGAAAAAATGTGCATTGCTGTGGTTCGAATGTTGCGCTACATGACAGTGTCATTATGAAATCAGCTGAGTATAGTGTTAGATGCTCTCACCAGAAACTGTAGGCGCTGCTCCTCTGTGTGTTCCTCCTGTTGGGAGGGGGTCGGGCTAAGGCCCGGCTGGGGCGTCACTCGCAGCCCCGACTCCTCCTCCTCTCCGGGAGTCTTCTCACACCTGGATGGAGCTTCATCTAATACCACACACGGGGTCTCTCCTGTAACCTGACAGGGACAGGGATAAACATTCAGTCAGTCGCTTTACATTTACAGAGGCTACCTTGAAAAGTCAATATCCAATGCTTCTGTTCTTATCTTGAAACCATGACCAACTACTGAGAAGGGAGCAAATGTAGGACTGTTATGCTGGACAGTTACACTTAACATTACACCCCCCACTGTGAGCGAGGGATTAGCAGCAAGCCTCCTTCCCAGTGGTCCAACTACAATCAATGAATAATCCAGGGGGAATCCCTCTAGCCTGCAACATGACCACGACACATTAGCAGGAAGCCTTTCTAATTAGTCTGGCTGTAATGACTTGAATGTTTCACAGTAGGCTTCTTTTCTTGACTAATTACTATTATGCATTCATTTTTATAAATAGTATGATTTGTCTAACTTGGATCCAGTTGGGGGTCAGGCTGACATTGGTTAAGGGTTAAGAGTCGGGAATCAGTATCTAATTTTAGAGCAAACCTACTTATGCTCAGAGTAGAACTGTGCTAGTGCAGCCAAGGCCATGAACAAATAACAGGATCAAAAGTGCTCTGCCACGTGCTGCATAGAGGATCTCTCCTTTACACCCTCTTTCTTTTAAATTGTTACTTACTGAAAAGGCATAGGAATCTAGACTTCAGCCACAGTTTCCACTTGTTAAAAAAAATGTTTCTCCAGGACCAGCATGGAGAGACTCATATACTGTACCAACAAATTCTTCTGTATGTAGGGGTAATATTAAACCAGCCAAATACTCCCCAAAAATCCATCAATACATACAGTACATGCAATACTCATTTGTCATTTGTTCCTTTTCATCTGTGCTGTCGAAGTTTCCATTAGATGGATATTTCTAGGGTTTTAACATTTACGAACACAATAGAAAAATAATTAGTCTAACAAATGTAGCAAATGTAACAAAACACATTTTGTATCTCCATGACCTGGTAGCAATTACCTGCATAAATAGTATGCAGCTTTAATATTTTATAAGAAAATAACAAGTTATTTTTTAACTCTTCTAAACAGCTTTCAGTAGGATGATATTGTCATGAAAGAGTCAATAGTGGAAGACACTTGGATACTGAGGGATACTCTGTGACCAAAGACATATTTTAAAGTATTTTTTAAAGAATGGTTTGTTTTGCATAGAACATGTTGCTCCTTCACACAGTAGCTGCGTGATACAAGCATTCATCCATGCAATTTCAGTGGAACAGCTAAAAACTGCCAACCATTATAGAGGCTGAAGGTTAAGAGAAAGCTGCAGTCCCTCTGTAGTTCCAGTTAGAAACTGAAGCATGGCAAGACATCTGACTTGATTGATAAAGAGTACTTTCTTTTGGCTGATGTGTACTGTCGTTGTTGTTTTTAGAGGCCACAAAACTGTCACTAAAAGCAACCTGGCGATAACAGACAGAATGGCTTCTATGGATGACAACCCTTCATTGCTGTAATGTAATACTATTTACACCAAGATAGCTATTCCCAGCATCCTTTAAACCTACTCTCTGAATTACTACTGCTTGCAGCGTGAAAATCACGTGAAAGTTTCCTGACAGCACACTGTTAAATATCTGTTAAATGCCTGTTTGTTATTTGTTTGGGAGGGTGAAGGGTTGTTTTTTCTAAGACGTATGATCAAGCGTCATGGTGGATACCGAAGACCTGAATTTGGGGCTGATTACCCATTGTGACTGTTCAGCACCAAATTGGTGGCCTGTCTGTGAAGTTAAGCGAGGCCATCCCAGGTTTATCTCTTGGACAGGAGACCAGATGGTGTTAGTAGTGGTGACGAAAGGCCAGCAGGAGGCACTAATTCCATTGGCCCCTGTAGAAAAACAGTGCACAGGAGTGAGGGCTTTAAACAAGTGCCGATTTTTCTCCTCCTGATTCCTGTTGGTGGTCATTAAAAGATCCCGTCACATCCATCAGGAGTACTGGTGTGCCAGGTGATCCCAGCATCCTGGCGAAATGCAGACCTTTGAATTTGGTCATCCTTGGTTAAACCAGTCTGTCTTCTTGTGACTTAATTAGCTTGTTGCACTTCATACCCATTGAGTGGGCAGGCTTAAGTCTGGATTTTGCTGCTACAATCTGGCAGCCATGTGCAAAGGTGGGAGTGACACATAAATCGTGGCCAAGTTAAGATCCCTATGTAAGTTTTAACAAACCCCAGCCTTATATGAAATGATTATTCCACTACTTTTCTGAGTTCTTCTCATTTTCTTAACTCCTTCTTTTCATTAAGTAAACTGGATTCAGCTTAGCTACTTCTACCACAGGTGAAGTTAAAGAGGGTCTAAACTTTTCAAACTGTGTAGTTAATAAAAATAGCTCATCCTCTTGAAAGAGAGGTGACAACATATTGTAATCAATATGATGTGAATTGCTATCAGTCTACAGGTCAAAGCCCTAAAAAGAGCAATCCTTTTTCTGAGGGAATGTGAGAGATCACAATGATGAGTAAGCAAATATAATCAGGGTTCAGGCGACGTTTAATATAATTCTGACATGGTTTTGACGAATGAGCACAGAGAAGGAATATTACATAATATTTCATTTATACAATACAATGTTATGAGGAATAAAGGGGCGGTCATAGAGAGCATTAGACCAAGGTTTAGGCTATTATGCATCATTTCATAGGTTTATGTGCCAACACACTAACCTCAGAAAACGTTCTATGACCTAACAAACTGTGTATGTACAAGGTCACGGTGAGGGATTTAATTCTCATATGGACAATTAAGAGAAAAAAAAGTTATGCATATAAGGAAGCAAAACTATAATATATCTTGAAAAAAAAAAAACAAGTTCTTGGCACACAGTTATTATTATAATTATTAGCAAAAAATACTTGTTATTTAGAGTTATTGCATTGTCTAAAATACAGGAGCTAAAAGATCAGGTGTGGAGAACAAAATGAAGAATGCCCTTTGACATTCATTTTGGGCCCATGTGGCATTACTACCCACTTCACAGTGCTTAAATTCAAGTCATATCTGGGCGGTAATGTGGTCCCTTTCTGGAGAGAAGTACATAAACAGGTGTTCGGGTGGTTTGAACAAGAACTTTGGGTTGATTTCTTTTCAATTAAATCTCATTGAATATTCAATTAATCCTGACCTATTTTGAGCAGTGGCATGTCTTATTCAAAAAAGATAAATATCAAAATTGATCCTGCAAAAAAGGATAAAATCATCCATCGGAGCATCGCCTTCACTGAAGGAAGGAATCACCAGTTGTTTCAATCCTACCACCAAACAGAAGAAATATCCATTAACTATTTCTATCAACTGAAGAACATGACCTTTCTATGATGCTGAGCGGGAGAATCATGTCAGATCATGATTACAATAGGATTTGTAAACATTTGTACAGAGTGCCCAAAGGACCAGTCAGCCTATACGCTATACATTAAATAGATGAATCTTTCAGTATATTGGCAATCATTTTGTGCTTGAATTGGCCTAAACTGCTCACAAAATCTCTTATAAATGATAAATGGTTGCATTAATATAAAGCTGTTAGATATAAACAGATGTGATTTGTTTGAGGCCTTATAAAATAAGTGTATAGCTGGTTCCTGCTCTCGAACAGTCTCACCAGTCCGATTGCATAAAATATAACATTATAGTTAAACTGCACATTGATTTGAAGTGATAAAAATTTATAAATGATATGGTTAGTATCAGCTTCAAATCTAATATTCCAGCTTTCCAAAGCTAATTCTTCAATTCCATTCAATTCAAAGTGTGATGAATACCACATACTGAGATATATGTGCAAATGTCATACCAGAATGTTTTCTGTATTTTACACACTAGTATTATTAATGCCATTTCTGCTCAGTGAGCAGCACAAGACAATTCAAACAATGCCTCTGTAGACAAATACACTGGAGTCAAATTAAATCATTAATGAGAGTAATTTGGTGGGACAAATGCTGGTTGCAGCTCTGAGTAAAAATTAAATTAAATTTTATTTACAGTATATAGCACTATATCATAACAGTGTACTGTATGTACAGTAAATGTACTGGGTTCATAATTATATGACACTGCAATTATCATATAATCAGTTATAGCTAACAAGCATTAATATTCTACAGAGTAATGCTAAATTAGGAGCTGGGATGTTAAAATCAGAGGGACATCATCTTTACTGGCATGCAAACTTGTTTTATTTAAACAGAGGAATGTGACTGGTAGCATATTTTACCTGAAGTAGCACTAATTTATCAGTGACTATAACTTATACATATATACAATGTATGAAATGAATAGGACAGCATATGAGCAATAGCATTTTAAGTGAGTATACCTGTTTACTATGCATCTAAGTCAGACTTTCATATAGTTTAAATGTAGATTTACGTAGACATTTGGCCTTGAAGAACAGTTTCAGCTTGACAGAATGTTTTGCTCACTTCCTATATTCCCTTGCTGTTTTATTTCAGTTAAATTTCACAATCTATACCTGATGGAGGCATCTTGCTTTGGTGTGTCTTTTGGCTTGTTAAGAGACAGGACAATAGGTCTTAATGTAACAACAGAGAACATTAGTGCTTGTTTAAACTTCAGCAACACCTTCTTCTGACTTCTCTCTACTTCTGTGCTTGTTGCAAATGCACATGTTTAATATGACATGACCTGAAGCTTCCTTTAAAATTAAAACGATTCTTTCATCATTTTGTCGGCTATTATAAGAATTCACAAAATGTGATTGTCGGCTTCTCAGTCACAGTAAAAAATACTTCACACATGTTTTAAAAGACTGAGGGGATGTGACAAAACTGATCTAGAAATTGGAAAAGTGCATTCACAAAAACATAATTAAAAAAAGTAATTAATGTAGTACATATTAAGTAAATACTCAAATCCTACTGGATGTGTGAAGACAGTCATATAAACCATTATCAATAAACGGCCTGTTGTAGGATGGAGACTGTCTGAAGTCCGTCCTCATGTTGAGGCCACAGCACGTGCTGCTGAATCGGTTTTTGTCAGGTGAGGTCCTAGCTTAGAGGCTCACCTCACTGCTTCACACAGTGAGGTGCCATTGTGTACACTTCACAATGATGTGGTCCATGTATACTAAAGGATCAAGTACACCTTGGGCCCATGTGAACTAAGCAGGGTCAGATCCCATTCAGCGGGCCCTGAATGCCATAAGCACATTGGTGTAATCCCTGCAGAGTACTGAAACGGGTAACTGGATCACTTCTTTTAAAAGCACCTTAATGGATTGGCCTGGTCGTTGATTTTCTTTTTAATACGGAGCATATCGATGTCCACGATGTCCACCAATCAAACGCTCTACCACCCTGTCACTAAGTCGGTCTGTCTAAATTCTGCATCTGGAAGCTCCAAAATATGATGATATGTTATAAAACCAGTTTTCTGACAGGCTGCCCCTGACTAGGCCTCATGCATGTCCCGTCTTTCTAACTTGGATGAAAGTGGCATTCCATCACAGAGAAGGGTGGGATTTACCACAGGATTTACTGAAATGAATATTAAAAAACAGCTATGAGACCTAAAAGAAAACTCCCGTCAGCTGTGAGTCATATTGTCATACTAACATGGGACATGTAACGCACTAATAATCTTTCAGAATAAGCTGATGGCTTTAATATCTAGCACTCACTGCCTTGAGCCAATTCTCTCACACTCACGATTCGTCATGACACCGATTCTTTTTCAGTGTTAAGTCTCAACCTTGAGTCCTGCACAGTTTCAGTCTCACATCCAGGGAGACACATACGAGGCTAGTCAAGGAGAACTACAATGGACCACTGAGACCCACATACAGTGACAACAAAACTCATAAGATGACCTACCCCTTTCGTGTGATCTGTGGCAACGTCAAGGCTTCCCCTGGCCTGCTAGTTATCCAGAGCAAGGCGAGATAGAAAAGTCTTTAGTGCGGCTGGAGTCTTACCTACCACCCAAAACCCTCTCACCGCTGCCACAGCAACAGAGAGCGGATTACTGGACTGTACCACTCTGTTGTTAGAGGGGATTAGAGTTCACACAACATGGCCCCTTTCTGGGTGTGCGCGTGCCTCTGCGAGTGCGTGTGTGTGTCCCACAAATGAGAGATTACCACAATCGGCATTCTCATTTGAGCTTCACAGGCAGAAAATTTACTCTACACGGGCAGTTGAGAATTTCACAAAATAAATCCAAAAATAAGATGTACTTCTTTAAGTGATGTAAACTGATAGGAATACAATATTATAAATTTAAAATGTACAAAAATGGCATTTTCCCTATTACAGATGTTCAGTGGTGTGGCCAACAAAATGTGACACTTACAAATAATGTCCTTTCTGCATTATGTAACCCATTAAACATATTTATGATATCTGTGCATTTTTCAACTCTTTGGCCAGTGACTGATATATCTGAGCATCCCTTCACCTGTGAAGAACTGTTTCTAAGAACTGAATAGAGAGAAGATCAGTATTAAATACAGAGAGGATCAGAGTGTGTGACTGTGGATCTTTGATCAGGCCCAAGTTCAAGACAGGGAATCATCTCATTATGGCTTGTGGGAGATTAGTATCGGGTCCAACGACAAGCCATTACATAACACTGAAAAACACCATGCATGCCAACATAAACAGACACGAGGTTTTAGAAAAACTGAGTGGGCTAAATTTGACATTACCAAACATATAATCCGAACTATACTGTAGTACGCCACCAACACTCAAAGGTGTAATAGCATGATCTAGTCTGTGTTCATCTGTAATCACATACTGAACCTCAAATAAGCTGAAAAGACTCATCAAACCAGTTTTTTGCACTTTTACACTGACTTCGGTTACAGTATATCCATAGTTTGTTTTTTTATTTTCAAAAAAGATCTATTTCATATATATCTATATATTTTCTATTAAAAGATTACTACACAGCATCTAGGATGGAATTTGCTTAGCCATTGCTATTTTGATTCCTCACGTCTACAGTTAATTTGATGTCATCAGTTTTAGTGTGCATAGACATGGTTCGCTCATTAAAGATCAACAGGGGTCAGCGTAGAGCTGTGCTGTGTTCTGATACGAAGCAGATGACTTTACCTTCTCTTCCCCCTCCTCCTCCTCAATTTCCCCACACTTCTCTGGGCCACTGGGGTCGGGGCTATGGTTGTGCTGCTGTCTGGATGATGTGACCGACAGCTGCCTCTGGAGCCGCAGCACCTCCCTCTGAGACTCCCCGAGAAGACGCTCAAATTCCACTCTGCCAGATGGAACAGGGGAGCCCTATACAGGCACAACATGCATCAAAGACAACAATAAGACAATCTTATAGTTAGCTGTTATAGTTATCTATAGTTATGTTAACTATAGTTATTTTAGTTAACTGCATCCAAAGCACTAAACTAATAATAATCTCTGTTAATAATATGTATGTCTTCATGTACATTGTGATCTGGCCTGTTTTTATTGTAAAACAGTAGTAAATATAACACTCAGGGGAAACTGCACAAGAAGAACAAAAACATCATGCATGATTTTGTTCCACGGACACTAAATATTTCAACATCATCTCATTTCAACATTATATTACAATTTTCTCATTCAAGCTGAAAAGACCACTTCACCCTCCCTCCCTGCCAACCCTTCTCACATGGTGAAGATGTGCTCAGGTTGAACATGGGATCCAACACAGACATTCTCCCTAGATCAATGCACAGCTCCCCCGTGAGACCCTTCCTTATTTAACCCAGCAGATGTCCACATTCAGGAAAATGAGCTCCTAATTCACTGGACCAGTAATTAAAAACAGGCTCTTAGAAAGGAAGCCTATTCCTGCACTGTCATCTGCAGTGACGCAGCCTTTGTAATACGGGCTTAGGAGGGAGTTAGGATGAGTAGTACCCAAGTTGTCCAGCGGAGAGCGAGCTTGTGGCATTATGAGCCTGTGGCAGGGATGATGAGTAGGGTTAGATGGAACACTGAGGCAAAAACTTGGAAAATGGATGAAGATCAGAGATATGTTAAGAAGAGCAGAGGTCAATTCTAAATTGGTGACCACAGTAAAAGCAGGAGTGGAGTTACTCAGGAGTTGTGTTAGAGGTACCTTAGTGGTGCCCAGCCGTGCCTCCAGCTCCCTGCACTCTCGCTGCAGAGCAGCAATCTCTTTGTCTTTAGACAGCAGAGCATCGGCGTGCTGGGCGAGGTCGCGAGCTCGCTGACGGGCAAACGCCCTCTTGTACTGTTCCACTGACCCGGGTCTCATGAGTGACGGGAAATTCACCTGCACGAGACCAAGAAAGAAATACGTATTAATCGCCAGAAAGGATTTCATAGAAGAAGTCTGGAGTACACCTCTTACTGACTGCTCACACATTGAAACAGAGGGGATTAATAATAAAACAAACATTAGTAAAGACTTTTAAATGACTCAGATTCATCAGTATATATTTAAACTTTTACCAAGCTCCTTTAACATTATTAAGTCTCATGTTGGTATGCAGGAATGACTGCTGTATAGTTTTGGTATTGGCAGATGATAAAGGGAAAGCAGAGCTCCAGGTACTGAAGACAGCGGTTATAGTCAAAGATCAGCATCATATCATCAAATCATATAATATCATACAGAGGCAGCATTGTAAACACACCCCTGTAAGGTAGTCAAGCACTGCTGTCCAACTACTGAGCAACGAGTATTTTGTGTGGAATTCATGGGGGGTTACGAGCAATACCAAATAAAGAAGAAAACTAACTCCGGTTCTAAAACATCTATGACTAGATTAGGTCCAAAAAGGCAGCCAAGCTCTTACAAGTCTTTAAACCTTCTGTTGGTGTAGCGTAACCTTATCAGAACTACACTGCTCTTCCCTTCAGTGAGCAGCAGGGGGCGAGGGGCGAGGGGGGAGGGGAGTCTGGTGAACAGGTGCACTCAGAATACACTGCAGCCAGAGGAGGGTGGTCCTTGAACCGTTTGCTACTGTACTCTTCACTTCTGCTCTTCAGGAGAGACTTGAGCTGGAGCCTCTTCCTACTCTGTTGCATCAAACATCTGTAAAATCTGTCAATAAAAAGATGCCCAGAAACTTTTCGTAAGCATTTATACTTATTATATTAAAAAGTAGTCAGGGGCTATGAATGTAAATTGTGCCAAAGCTACAGAATATTTTAGTTTGTATGTTTTGTTAAGCCTACTAACACACTAAACAGCACACTGTATTAAACTTCTTGTCTCCTCTTCCTTTTCAGTCAGCTGTCTAACAAGTTCCTACATACACTCAGGGATCCAAACAGTGTAGCCAAATTTGTAACTTATGATTACATTTTTCATAACTGATCCCTTGATCTGAAAATTAGAAGTTGATATTTATGTCTATGTAGAGTTACAGATCATACCTCAGTGGCAAACTACATTGTAAATCAAGACGTTAGCCGGTGCCATCATTTCAGGTTTTAAAATACTGCAGTCCAGAAATGTTTCTTCCTCCACCATTGTGTTTGATCTTTAGTTTGCTTTACGCAATCAATTTTTTTGAGATATTACAAGTCATTACTTCCTGGACTTCTTACTGAAAAGTTCTTCTGAGAAATTCTAGTGATGTATAAATTATTCAATAGGGGTTTGGTATTTTTCAACAAGCCTGCCATTCATCGCATGCTGAACTATTCCATTCAACTCATTACCGGACATTATGGCGATGTGGTGATTTGGATGGTGGTGCTCGGTGATTAGTCACTCCCAGTATTTGGGTCAGACTGAGAGCAATCACGCAGGGCAACGCAGTTCGCTGTGAAAATGTTAGAGTATTTTATTTGCGTGGTTTACCACTTTGAGGTTGGCCTCCTGCAGCTTTCGAGCCCTCTCTTCCAGCCTCTTGGCAAGAACAGCCAGCTCTGTGTTCTTTCTCCTCAACCGCCTGACCTTCTCCTCAGTCTCTGGGGCGGTGCTCTTTCGCTAAACACACGGGAAACACATATTATCATCAGTCAAAGCCTGCAGCAGATAATATAACACCAACACAGCAATGTTGAACAACAAAGTCACAAAAAGAGTCATTCAGGAAGGCTTATTAATGGTTTGCAGAGGGATGCAGTAGCATGCTTCCTAGTTTTATTTCATCTTCCTGTGTTACCCGTGGAAATTCAGAAGACACATGGGGGGCCAAAATTCAGTTTCAAATTAATAATATTTAGAAACTGAATAAATGACTGTGAAAAAAGAAAACAGGACAAGTAACAGCACCTAACTGAAACAACGTATATTTTCAATGTTTTGTTCGCCCCTTTCTGTGCACCTGGCCTACTTTCTAGGAAGCTGTCTGTCAAGACTACAGCCTCTGTTATTTTTAGTCTTACCAGCAGGCAATTCTCCTCCCTCAGTGTGCTACAAGTCTTTTCCAGCTCATCAAGGGCTCGTAGGAGTTCAGAGTTCTGACGCACCAGGAACCCATAGTCAGTGCCATTCTGAAAAACAAGACAGATGCAGAGATTACCAACGGCTGGCTTTTTTTGTTTTTATAAAACACCATGAAACACAAGCGTATCAGTATATCCGTTTTTTATAGAGTGACGCAGAGATCGAGTTTCATCTCTCTAGAATTGCTTAAATCATGTTCCATCTCAGAGCTACAGAAAAGCCTCCCTGTGCCATCAGCCAGTGTTTACACAGTCCTATCTAATGGTGGCTGATGTATGACAGCCCACTGAAATGGCTTTTCATTAGACCAACTCAATCAGCCTACCACTGGTACTCATCACATATTATAGCACACTAACTCAGCATAAGAGTCATATTGAGCTATGGAGAGATGGGAAGGAGAGAGAGAGAGAGAGAGAGAGAGAAAGAAGATAACAAGAAAAGGTGATCACACATAGTTGGATTCATGAAGTAGTCAGGCTCTTTCATTTTTCACTATTGTTATTTTATATATTTAATACATTTTTTGTCATCAATCTACACCCTGCACACCACGATGACGTACTCTCAAAACCTATTTGCTTCTTGCTTTCAAATCGGACAGAAATACCTGCTATAAACGTATACCTGTTAGAAATAACTGTGATCTTCCAGTCTCCTATTAGTTTTTTGGTTGGGTTCAAGTTTGAGCTTTAGCTCTCTCTCTCAAGAACATTGAGTGAATTGTCCCAAAGCCACTTCAGTGCTGTTTTAACAGTGTGCATTGGTTTGTTGCTGTGAAGACAGATGAACCATCAACTCACTTCTACTTTACTGATAAATATGACCACATAGTCGGAACATTAGCATGCTAATAGGGTAGCCACATACAGTAACTTGGTGAAAGTGAGGATCGCACATTACGGCAATGGACTGTGATAACAGCTGTTACAAATAAACTATTTTCCAAAATACTCTCCAAACACAGTGGATATTTTATGAGTGCAGTCATTTGTACTGAAATAATACACATACTGAGGCAGCAGATAGTCAATGTGGTGATCGAGTGTCATTGGTGTTTATCGTCCACTTGGACGAAAAATCACATTGGTCTTTCATTTGAGTGTAAACAATGGCACCCTGCCTCTGTCAGAGATGCTCTAAATGCTCGGCTCCGTGGGAAGGGTTGAGAGTGGACCTGGCACACATGACTGTAATGGCTGCAGTGAGAGCAGATGGACAGGCAGGGTGGACAGATAAACTGGAGGTAAGGGGACTGACTAGACTTATGTTTTACTGCTTACGTATGATGAGAGTGAGATTGCTGTTGACAAAGGTAATACTGTCATGTCACCTGTGGTCAGCTGGACTAGTGTAAAGCAGTCTGCATGTCCCCTGCCTGTATCGAGCAAGGAAGGGAAGGTGTTTCTCCAAGACTGTGGACCACAAAACTCAGCATGAGAAAGGCACACAGATGGCTCCAAGCCGTTCCATGTGAAACACCAGTAAACAATTTAAAATGTGTTCCAATGTGTCTCCATAATACTCCTGGGATCTCATTACTAACCTGAAACAGCCCTCTGTCACAATGACACTTTCCTAACATCCTGATGACACGGTGCAGTATGAAAATCATGTGACCATCATCTTGTGAGATTACGTTGTCTTGGTGACTGCAGATGATGGGCAATCTGGTGGCTCCCTGGGGTTTTTGTTTAATGCTACTGTACCGGTTATTTAAGTCAACACTAATGACCAGCTGTGTACTAAACCAGCAGCTGCGTTCATCTTCCAGTACTATTGTAATGGTAACACTGGACATCCTGTCTGACTATCTAGTTAGTGGGTAACAACCTAGTGCCCATATGCCCATGTAAAGACCATATGTTTTCAGGGTAAGACCATACACACTAGCAGAACCAATATTTTGACTGAAATCATTAACACATGATCTAGTGAGGAAAATCATTTACAATAAAGAATAAATTACAACTGTAGTAGCAGCAATGAAAAACAATAAGTGATGTGCAAAAATCAGCACAAATGTCCACATCAAAGTGGCAAAATGTTTAAGAGAGTCGAGGGACAACGCAGCTTGCAGATCCACTGATGATTCCCAAAATAACTGCATGTCTAAGTAAATACGTCTAAATTTGTCGTGAAAATCTTGCAGTCGATCACTATTTTGTCACTGAAGGCAAAAAAGATGCTTCTTGGACGACATTTAGAATCAATACAGGCATTAAGTCAGCAAGTACATTCTCCTTAAACTTGATTGCTCTCCACCTAAGATACTGTAAGGCAAAATGTCAGCTCATTACTTTGGTTAAGCATCACTGCACCTCATATATTTGACAAGGAAACTACTGAAGCTATTTCACCCTTTTACAGTTAAAGAGTTACTACACACTTGCAGCAAGCTAAATGCTATGACTGTAAGTGCTGGTGTTAATATTGACATTTCTTACAAAATTCATAAAAATCTTTCTTGGATTGCAAATGTCACACCACGCCATCTACTGTTTTAAATCAGCCCCTGAACCCGCAGGACCAATGCTGACATAGAGTCGACTGGTTGGGACCTGTCTATGTCATGAAATTTATATAAACAAAGACTCTAATCAGTGTCACTCAGTTTCCCATGTGTCTGCTGACCCACACACTATTTAACCACGAGGACACGCCTCCTACAGTTGTTCTCTCACTCGTTGCATTTTTTTAAATATGCTGGGAGAGAAGGTCCTAGCTGAATCTGAGGGTGGAGTTTTCATGAAATCAAACCCTATTTTTGATTGTATTTATGGTCTGAATGTCTTCTGTAGCAGTCAATGTATTTCTCTACATGGTAGTTCTTATATTTATAATTATGTTAGTTTGTCCAATTACTGTTGAGCCTCTGAAAACTGTATAAAAATGGCTGTAATTCCTAAACGGTTAATGTTGTATTTTTGCCAAACCCCTTGAATTAAAGCTGAAGGTCTACTCTTCAATCACATCTTGATGGCTTCATTTCAAATCCATTGTGATGATGTACAGAGGCAAAAGTTCAAAGATTGTGTTGGTGTCCATATACTTATGGACCTAACTGTACATGTAATCCAGCACAATTTTGTTTTGCTGATAACAGCCTTACTGTTAACTGTTCACTCCTCCTACACCATGTCAGAGCTGTACTAGGTTTCTGCTGATGCAAACAGAACATCCTACTGCCACTGCTTCACGTCAAACACATTCAACTGGCAAAACACACACAGGGTGGCATTTATCGTGAAGCAGAAGCAATGTGTCCGTCACCGTGGTCATTTTCTGCATTTTTTTGGTTTTGTTTTATAATAATAATAATAACTTTATTTATATAGTACTTTTAAAAACAGTGTTTAGAAAGTTCTTTGACAGACAAAGCAGAAACAGGATAATCAGAAAGCAATAAAACAGAAAGCAGCAAAAGATAAATAAAATAAAGCAAAACAGAAACAAGATAAAGATAAAAGATTAATATAAATAAAAATAATTAAAACCAATAAAAGTGATAAAAAGACTATATGAAGATGACATCATACGAAAGCAAGTTTATAAAGATAGTTTTTAAGAAGTGATTTAAAAGAGGTCACTGATTCTGCGAGCCTTATGTCCTCAGGCAGGTCGTTCCAGAGTCGAGGGGTCCTGATGGCAAAAGTACGGTCACCTTTAGATTTAAGCCTCCACTCTGGAACGGCCAGATGGGCCCCACCTGAGGATCCAAGGCTGTGATCTGGCTCATATGGGGTCAGCATTTCTGCTATATAACTTGTGGCCAGACCCAAACGTGCCTTATAAGTGATCAATAAAATCTTAAAATCAATTCTAAATCGAACGGGAAGCCAATGGAGGGGAGGCCAGGATCGGGGTGATGTGATGTTGTTGTGATAGGTTTTTTGTGTTGTTATGGTAAAGCAAAAATTAATTGTTAGCACATAAGTTTACCTGCCTGAAGTTTAATTAAGACGAAAATGTCATAATTTTGTTTGTGGGTGTTGCTCCTGATTCTTGATACTGTACAAACAAAATGCCTCCGAGAGACATTTTTCTACACATCAAACATGTGCTCAGCTCTCAGATGAAACTCTTGTGTCCCTGAGTTAATTTGCCATCAGTCAGAGGAGTCAGCCCTCCCAGTGTCCCAGTCTTCCTCTCGGGAGGACGATGCTAAAACCCAATCAATCACCTCACAGGAAGGCCAGCCAGAGTGAACTCAGCCTCCGCCTGCCTCCATTCGGATTCTAACGATCTTGGAGTCTGTCCACGTCTTGTAATTGTTCCCTGGGAATCGCACTGAAGTACACCGGAGGCTTTTCTTTAGCCATGAGGTAATGCTGGCCTCGCTTCTCTTGCTGCCACAGAAAAGGGCTGCAGGTGGTGAGGTCCGCTCAAGGCCAGAGTATTATCATTCAGCCAGTTCTCCTCTCTTACAGCAGTGCTGTGTTCACATAGGCCTGGCTCAGTAAGCAAGGCAGATGTAACTCAGTAGCAGGAGGGCAGGGGTCTGTACACAAACGTCTGTCAGGAGAGTCTGAGCCCTGGGCAGGGCAGACGGGGCCTGACGGAGCCATGTCCCTGCACTCTGTTTGAATCTGTTTGCAGTAACTGTGGATACCATCAGCACACATCACGTATCATAGATGTGAACCCCTTTAAGCATTTTTAAACTATCATTGTATTGTATTACCGTGATAGCTGTCAATATGGAAAAGCAGATAATTCTATTTGATTGTGAAGGTGGGGGAAAAAAAGTTTATTTGCATCCATAACTTATTAAAGCAGAATTCATCTGAAATTCAAAGCAAGACGTGATTATGCAATGCCAAAAAAAAAAAACTACACAGTTGGCCAAAATTGCGCATTCCTATCAAAGTCCTAATAGACTAGATTTTTTTGCTGTGAGAGCTGTTGTGAGACAGCAGATGAAAAAGAAGAGTGCATGTGTAAGATATTTTGTGCTGGGAAAAACCTCTATGGCATCTGGGTCAGCTTTTCATCATAATGCCAGTCACTGGTGCTTTCTCTACCTACAAAGAGGAGTAGAATAACTTTGGGCTTTTCAGATTATTACAAAGACAGGCCTGTAAAACACCTTTTCAGACAGAAGCCCCTTTCACACAAACACCTTAACCTACAGTGACACTGCATTGTCCGTGTGGGAGATCTGAATGTGTGACAGACACTAATCCACTCGTGAAAGGGACTGTACTTGTACTCGAAACTCTAACTATACCCACTGAAGGACAAACTACCATCACATGGCTGTCACAGTCTGGAAACACAGCAGGTGGTTCCAGCACAAACACGTTACTGACCTTGACAGTACATGCAAATGGGGCAATTCAGAGTCACTTTAAATAACAAGCCGACACTGACAAGACTGAGCTCCGTAAAGAGAGCAGGCTAAATTGCCTCTCAATTATCTGGGTCAGTTGCTGTTTTAAATGCCTCTAAGGGGGCTAAATCCAAATGGCTTAGGGTTTTCTGGAACGCATCCCCTTTCTTGGGCATTTTAAAATAGAGAAGCAACACAGACACCATGGAAAGATTCAACAAAAACGGCAGATAGAAACCAGTCTATTTAGACAAATCTTCATATTTAATCACTCTCGCCGTATGACACGTCTTATTTGAAACTTGTGCAAACCCAGTAGCCCACACACACAGAACTGAGAACTCACACAATGTGCATATGTGCAATAATGTAAATTCAACAGTTTTTTGTATATATGTTTTTTTTACTTTCTATTATTTGCATGCTACATGTTTTTACTATACCTATTGTTCTGTTTGCACAGATGCTGTCATCACCTTTGCTGCTGTAACTCCACAATTTCCCCACTGAGGGACAAATAAAGGTTTATCTTATCTTAACTTAAAACTGCTGGTACAGAGAATACCAACATGTGAGATTAAAGTGAGATATGAACAGATTTACTGAGTTAATAAGGAAGTCATTAGTGCTATCAAATATGTATGGAGCCAGAACACACAGAAACAGGGCTCATGCAGTAACGGGTGACAGTGTAAAAACACTGCAATGTTAGCCATATATTTTGCAGTATTAATTAGCATATATTGTATCTGGCAGAAAGAAAAGCAGAAAAAAAAAATACAAATGCAGGAAATGTTGACAATAAATGTAAATACATTTAAAGGCTGTAACGAAAGAAGAAGAGAAGACATTTAGTTACCTATCAACAAAGATTTGAATAGATCATTAAATGTCTGTAGACTTATTCTTACATATTCATAATGTCTCACAACCAGATTATCCTTTTGTCTGGGGTCCACGGCGAGCCTTTGTAAGGCGTGTGGAAATGTCTACAGAAACACCAACATCAGCATTTCTAGACAGCTAGAAATCCCCCACTATGGGCCTCTAAGGAAGCTGCAGGACAAAGACACACACACATTTTTCCATTGTTAACTCTTTGTTGGACATGATATTTGAAGTGGCAGTATTAAAGCTCCAATTTGCAGCCAGATGTCTATACAATTTGTATTACAACCACAACCCATGCAATCACAGGATCTAAATCAGTACACCAGTAATTATATACAGTGTACATAGTGTTTTCAATTCAATTCAATTCAATTTTATTTATATAGCGCTATATCATAACAGAGTTATCTCATAGCACTTGTTAATATAGAGCAAGTCCAAGCCAACTCTATAGCCAACTCTTTTCATACACACTGTGTATATAAACCAGTGT
>JAVQJF010008955.1:0-34285 GCA_036023855.1 Gadopsis marmoratus | reverse complement strand
TATTTATATAGCGCTATATCATAACAGAGTTATCTCATAGCACTTGTTAATATAGAGCAAGTCTAAACCAACTCTATATGTATAGACCCAACAATTCCACCATGAGCAAGCGCTAGGCGTTGAGATAGCCAACCGGCTGGGACCTATCTATGTCATGAGATTTACATAAAAAAAGACTAATCAGTGTCAGTCAGTCTCCCACTACATAGCCACGCCTCCTACAGTCAACATTCTCTCACTGGGTGCAGTTTTTTCCAATTGCTGGTTGGGAGGCTTCTAGCTGAATCAGAGGGTGTAGTTATACTTTAATACACTAATGCTGACTCATAGTCATCTGGTGTTCATAGAAAAATATGCACATAATTATACACCCTGTGTGAACATGTAAGATAATCACATGTTGGTATGATGTCATTGGTAGAGGTTGCTAGCCAGTTTCCTTTGCTTCACTCTACTCTTGTCTATTTCCAGCTTCTTTCTATGGTAACAGCAACAAACAAACCTTCATGAGTAAATAAGGGGACTTATATTCACAATCTGATCGTTTGTTGTCTATTGTTGGAGATAGATGGTGATTGGAGGTGTGAAACTGAAGCTGAGCTTGTAGTCCCCTAATAAAGTCAATACCTGAGCCTTTTCGGGGTCTTGGTGGATGGCACACACTTCGTGTACACTGTTCTTTCTGCAGGGGGTCTTCGCCATTGTCACAGTTATGATGTACTTGTAGCCAGAAACCACCTGTGAAGGAGAAGTGGGTGGGTCGTGGATATACAGATCACCGCGAATCTTAATGGCAAAGCACTGTCGCAATCCTGCAGCAGATTTCAGGAACAACAACAAAAGGCAAAACTGGCAGCCAGTCCATTCCACCAACACGTCTTGCCATTATCGTTGTGTCAGTCAAACACCAATCACGTTCCCACCAACACACAAATGGGTCAGGGTGAAGTTTCAACGTGGGCACAAAAACCGCTGTAAAATGACTACAAATGGTCCTAAGAACTGGTTTCCAGTGTATTTGTTGACTTGCAAAAGCCTGAGTGGACCTGCAGCTGCCTCGACATGTTACAGAGACACAGACACACTGACGGGACAGGATGGAATGTAATTGGATTATGGTGTTGGTATTCACAAAGGGACGAACGTTGTTATTTCACTGCCAACCCTTAGTGTTAGGATCCATCCACACGGTGTATAAGTGAGCAGCTAGATAAATCACTGCAGACCTATGTGCGGACAGGCATGTTATAGTGACTTTAGGTAGTTTATTGGTGCAAATGGAGCCCTTAATAGGTACAGGCTTAAGGTCTACTGTAACTGTTGACGTCTTATATAACAACACTGGGGCCTGCACACTGACTGGATGTTCAGGACTACCTTCATATCACTAGCAAGGTTGTTTTCCGTTCCAAGTCTGTACAAATCCGAACTAAACGTTACTAACCTGTCTCTGAACACTGAGCACTCTTGCCACTTGGCTGAGGTACAGGTCGTTGGTGCCGATGTTGTGCTTGTTGACGGCGAAGTTCAGGGCATTCTGCGCACCTTCGTCGTTCACATCCACGTCTTGGAAGCCCCCCGTCATCCCACCTAGCCCGACAGCGAAAACCGCCGCAAGAGCAGCGAGGACGACCTTCCACATCATGTTCCTGTGATGCAGCCAGAAACAACAGGCAGCCAGAAACAACAGGCAGCCGGGCGCCTCCTTCCTCTTATAAAAACAACGGCGTCACGGTTGTTTTCGTGCTCCGGGAGTGACACGCCTCACAGCCAATCAACAATCTCTGCAACACAAGCCCCTCCCCCTATCTGATTAGGGGCGTTCTCTCCTCACGAGCCCTTCCGCCGCCGCGAGAGTTGCTGTGTTCGACATCCGCTGCGTCTCCGTTTCGAGAGTTCCAAACATTATATCAAAGCACGTTTAAAAGGCGGCAAACAAGGTAGGCAACGTTTAAACGCACGGTGGCTGGAGTTTGGCGCTGCTGTGCACGGCGCCTGTTGCGCAGGGTGGGATAATAAGACATGTTTGACCTTTGTCCCTGTGCAGGGTCTGAACGAAGTCACCTGTGCGCAACTCGCGTTTGGAACGGCACGATGCACAGACTTCAGATCTTAAAGTATGTAGGCTGTTGCCACCAACACTCAAAAGATAAGACATGTTTGTAATGATGCCACGGCTGCAATAGTTCCATTCCTTTCTGCTCTCTGCAGGGAAACCTTCTGTAGCCTGGAAGCTGCCCAGCAGCAGCTTCTGATAGGCTCAGCTGTGGCAGCAGGTGGGATACTGGCGTACATGGTGAACAAAAGAAGACAAGTCAAAAGTGTCCCTCTCGGTGAAGGGTGGTGGGGAGCAGGGGAGAAGCCACCGACGGAGGACGATCAAATCTACCCCTTTACAGTGCAAACCTCAGATGAAGAGATTAAGGTCCTCTTGAGCTGTTATTGAAACTTTGCAACACCAATTGCCGAACTAAAGGTAGTACAGGTACCAGTAATAACACAGCAACATGTTTATGTTTAGTAATTCTCATTCAACAGGACCTCCACGAGCGTATCGACAGATGCCGCTACACTGACCCTTTGGAAGACAGCGGCTTCCATTACGGCTTCAACTCCACTCATCTCAAGAAAGTGGTTTCCTACTGGAGACACGAGTTTGACTGGAAAAAGCAGGTGGCAGTGCTTAACATGTATCCACACTTCAAGACTAAAATAGAAGGTACACACAGCTGAATCAACAAGTAATCCCTAATAATTTGGCTTGTTGGCCAGGCACCGGTCCACGCGCTATTTTCTTGTGTTTGAAATGCTTTTTGTTTTCAATGCAGGACTGGATGTGCACTTCCTCCATGTGCGGCCACCGCAACGCGAGAATCAGAAGGTTCTGCCTCTTATGCTCGTACACGGCTGGCCTGGCTCCTTTTTCGAGTTCTACAAGATTCTGCCACTTCTCACGGAGAACCGGGATGGTCTCGCGTTTGAGGTCATATGCCCATCCATCCCTGGCTACGGCTTCTCAGACGCCCCTCGTAAACAAGGTAGAGGATTCTAAACTCACGCATGTATTTCAGCTTGAGCAGCGCATGTTTACAGATGTGCCTCCCGCATCTTTTCAGGATTTGACAGTCTCGCTGCTGCCCGGATTTTCCTGACCCTGATGGAGCGTCTGGGATTCTCCCAGTTCTATCTGCAGGGAGGGGACTGGGGCTCCCTCATCACCACCAACATGGCACAGATGAAGCCTCAGTAAGACAGCAAAACAAGCCCTTCCATACAACAGCTCATCACTGCAGTGGAATTTCCAGCAACCACTTGTTTGTTACAGGGAGTATTGTGACATTGTTACTTCAGCTGTGACACAGTGTTCGCAGTGTGCAAAGTGCTCAATTGACCAAAAATCCCAGAAACTACAAATTCTGGACTGGGGCAAATAGAGATTTTGTCAAAACAAAAGCATGATAAAACTTGCATTTATAGTTATAAATTGACACTTAATATGGATTAAAATGTTTAAAAACCTGAATTCTTAGTTAAAATGTACTTTCTCCCCCCCCAGGTGCGTGAAAGGACTCCACTTAAACATGTTTTTATCAACAAAGGGGTTCAAAATACTGTTGTCCCTCATGATTGGTCCTTATCTGCCCTTCCTGGTGGGCTTAAGTCGGGAAGATGTTCGCCGGTTGTTCCCTTACTTTGAGAAGAATGTCTGGGACATGTTGAGGGAAACAGGCTACTTGCACATCCAGGCCACTAAACCAGACACTGCAGGTGGGGACATTGATCACATTGACAGTGTTGACAGGTCAAGGTCAAACTTCCTGCACGGCAAAGAATCTAAGAGAAACCACCTGAAACATACCAACTGGTCCTAGTATTTTGTAATGTCTATTATTTCACCTCTTACTGTATCTTAAATTATGTGTACAGGCTGCGGCGTGAATGACTCTCCTGTAGGCTTAGCGGCCTACATTCTGGAGAAGTTCTCTTCCTGGACTGATAAGAGGAACATGGATCTGGTGGATGGTGGGCTGGAGAGGTAACAAGAGATGGATTCAACAAGGTTTATGTGATTGTTGCTGGCTGTAATTCCAAATGACTGCATCTGTACAGGAAATTCAGCCTGGATGACCTCTTGACATCAGTCATGATCTACTGGACCACAGGCTCCATAGTGTCCTCCATGCGCTTCTACAAAGAGAACTTTAAGAGTAATCCTGACAAAAGAGTGGATGCAAAGTACGTGGCTGAACGCTCATACTTTCTAAACTGACTTTCATTTTGTAAATTTGATTTTATTATGTCATGACTCTGACAAAGTTTCATCTTGTTTTAGGACAGGGATATTTGTGCCCACTGGACTTGCCGCCTTCCCTGCAGAGCTGCTGCACTGCCCTAAATCGTGGGCACAAATTAGGTATCGAAACATCCTTTCCTACACTTTCATGCCTCGAGGCGGCCACTTTGCTGCCTTTGAGGAGCCCCAGCTGCTGGCCAACGACATTGTCCAGTTTGTCAAAAAAGTGGAGAAGTTGGGAAGCCAATGATGCAGCTTGGAGCAATGTAATTATGGCACATTTACAGCTGCAGTGTTTGATCCTTCCAAATAAAACACAAATTCACATAATTTTACTAAGATCGCTTTCAATACACTACAATGCACCGCAATGCTTGATTGCCACCAAAACTGCAGCACTGTCAAAATCATTGAGATTTTAATAAATGTAAGCATATACACAAATGATACTGACACTACGGTGTATAACTGGATTAAAGAAAGCAATATAGTGCAATAAACCTGTCAAGTTAAGATGAAAAATAAATTACACCAATGTCATGTGTTGTTCTGTTTAATGTCCTGAAACATTTGATATTTTATACAAAACATGCAATTCTCGATATAAACAGATTTAAGCACCTGTCACTTCAGAAAACATCCCATTTCACAATACTGCCTTTCATAAGTAGTCATAACAACAACTCATAATTCATTAAAATATTCAGCTGAGAAAAAAAGCACAAGTGTAAATCTGTACTCTGGTTACAAACCGGTGCGTGTGCTTTATTCATAATCTGCACCTACGTATTGTAAACCGTGTCCACGTTTTATGGGCCTTTTTCCTTTCTCTATTCAAGAGCGTCGTCTTTGTTTGAGAAAATGGCACTTATTTCACATTCAAATTTCCAGGTTTTGAGGGCCGCGTACCATCCCTTGTTCTATGAAGAAAGTTGTTTGCAAATCCATGACAATGGTTTATGAAACTGTGCACCTATTTGTAAACCAAGAATACAATTTTTTTTTCCCAGATGAGCCAAAATAAACTATGTACAGTTCAATTCAATATTGACAAGTAGTATACAGGCTCCAGAAAGAGCTCCAATATTAGACCATATACTATATTTTGGGTCTGTTGCTGAAGCCCTTTATAGTCACGGGTGCCTGAAACCACACATAATCCTGCCAGTCTGACTCCTCTGCCGTTGGTTCCTTACAGGTGCTGGGATCAGTAGACAGAGCAATAACGTGGTTCTTTACACGGGTCGGCACTTTAAATTGCAGTTTGGGGTGGAACGAACCCACGCCGCAATCCCTGTGAGCCAGCGCTAAGACGGTGGTGGACATTAAGCGAACAGGTCTGGTGTCAGATAAAAGGTCAGCCACAAAAAGCGTGCGGAAGAGTTGCCTTAAGCATGGGGATACCCGTAGACATTGATTTCCACCAGCCACTACCAGAGCCTCCATGTTGATCTCGTACAGCTCTTTGGGGAGGACGAGGGATCCACCCATAAGCAGCAGCACACGGGGCACCCTGCTAAGGGAAAACAGCAACTCCAGCTGCCGCAGCACCTCCCCTAGCTCCTGAAGGGTCTGTTGACACTTGCGCCAGTCCATGTCTGCAGACTGCACTGGTCTCCGACTCACTATGTCTTTATCCTGAAAAGCAAAACATTCACCAAAATCTTCTAGTTAATTTCAAATCCACAACAACATTTCTTCATTTATGAACATTTGATGCTCGCTACAATCATTTTTCACCATTTACCTGCACTGAGGCTCGCTGTTTCTTCTGGGAGTACACCAGCTGGTCATACGTCATGGGTAGCTGCTGTCTCTGATAGAGAATGCACTTGAGGATCTCGCTGATGAAGCAGCAGCAGCTGTCCTGGCTTACAGTGCCAGGGAAGACCACATTCACATTGCCTTCGTGCTGCGCTTTTCTGACCACCTCAGCATCACTGTCCTCTGTGCTACGATCTTGTTTGCTGGCAGGCACACTGCAATCTTGCAAACCTCTCTGAGCAGAAGTACCCTCTTCTTGGGTGTTATCTGTCCAAATGAAGACCAGAATAATGTCATTAGGGTGAGCAATGGACCTGGCTTGCGCAATTTTAAGCTAGTTGAAATGCTAATGAAATCTTGCCAGAGGCCAGAGTTCTAATAAAACCATTGTTCCCCCTGAACCCTAGCTGTAGTGGAAGAATTAGATCCTGCATTCAAAAGTACATAAGTATTATCAGCAAAATATAATCAAAATAAAAGTACTCACAATTCAGAATGGCCTTTTCAGAGTACATCAGGTGATCGTATATATTATACTACTGGACTATAATTATTGATGTGTTAACATGTACCTTTTAATGCAGCTGGTCATGGTGGGGCTAATTTTAAGTACTTTATATACTGCTGGATAGTTTAATCTAGAACAAAGAACCACATGATATTTTCGTTTTTTTACTTTAATGCTTTGTAAGCAAAATATGTATATTTCGTAGGTATAAAGTAACCAGAGAACAGTCAACAACGTCCATTACAGATATTCAGTCTTCAAAGCAAAACATCACACTGGAGTCAGACTCTGGTTAGAGCTTTTACTTAATAAACGACTTCGAACCATTAATCAGTCTTCAAAACCGTTGCTGATTAATTGTTGACTTATCAGTCAATCAGTTTACCCACTATCGAAATGAAAAGGCTGCGATTTAATACCGAAGCAGCTCATCTTTGCACTCAACTGCCGGCCTGGATCTCCAGGAACTAAACGTCCCCTACCTGGAGTGACGGTTGCGGAGGGCACAGCGGCGTGTTCCCGTTCTTCAGCATTGCTCACACGATGCTGTTTTGAGTTTAGCCGACGTCCAGGGGAGCCGCCCGTCGCCTTTGAACGCGTGTGTCCGGCCTGTGGTGAGAATTGTTCGGCGACATGCGACGGTCGGCATGAATTTGCCTCGTCGTGAACACTTTCCAACGTCCGGACATCACATATCATATTCGGTCCCTCCAGTGTGCCAACAGCTTGTTCTGCCGGAAACGAAAGGCGCCGCTTTATCTCGCGGTCTCTGCGGTTAATGCTGGACTTAACCTGCGCGTCGTCTGAGTTTGACTTTGGTTTAAATGCATTCGCGTCTTCCGCCATAGTTTTGAACACACACAACACGTCCATGTTTGAATGTCATCAGCCGGGTCGTGTTCGCGCTGCATCATGGGAAATGCGGAGCGACAGAAATGCCGCGTTCACGTTTCACGGAAAAAATTGAAAAACACAACACTGAGGCGTTCAAATTAAACACACTGGACACATTTGATCATTATGAGGTTTGGTGTCTGACAGTGGGTTTATTGATTAGAAGCTCAAAATGCAATTTCAAATTTAAGTACGTGCGTAAAGTTTGGTTGAGTCTCTTTCCATTTGTGTAAGTGGATGTGATATTTACCCAGTTAAATTATTGAACTGACAAACCCAGAGACACCAGCCTGTAATTTACCCTTTCAGAAGATCATGAGTGCGAACACTGCTGTGTTAGGATATAACGAAAGTATATCAACCCAGAGCCGCACGACAAAAGGCCATGAGTAATGAAATGGGGGGGGGTGCAGTTTATAGATTCTTAACACACCCTAGTGGCTAGTTTGTGTAGTGCATCGAGAAAGTGAGCCCAGGCCCCAGGTGCGATAATTAGGTGTGAAACACGCTGCATTGGTGTTCACGCAGAAGGCAGACTTCGTCTTTCAAAGAAGGAGAAAACGGGCAGTGAGAACTGGCTCTCCTGTCCGACTTGGGTTAATAATGGCTTCTGTGCGAGTAGCGGTCCGAGTCCGTCCACTGAACAAAAGGTAGGTGGAGTTGATGCTTTTGATTCCTCCCTGAATGGAAGCTCACGCCGCTCACACGCACTTTCCCGCAGAGAAAGGCAGCTGGCATCGAAGGTGATAATTCACGTGAAGGGGAACGCCACGTCTATTCTGCAGGTATGTAATGACACAATGCACGTTACTGGCAGTCGGTCACGCTTTTGTTAAGAACTTGCTGTGCATTTGAAATTGTAGCCTGTTCTGTCTGTCGGAGGGGTCGAGCTGAAGGGCCGAGAGAAGACCTTTTATTATGACTTCTCCTATGATTCAACTGACAGAGGAAGCCCCACATTTGCATCCCAGGAGAAGGTGTCTGTATTCTTCTGTTTTCTTCCTTTTTTTGCGTTGCAGCAAAAGTCATGTTTTTGTCTTATGCGTTTTTAAGCAGTGCTATTTTAACCTTTTATACTCTAACTAACCTTTTCTCTTCTGCTTTAGATTTTTCAGGACTTGGGGTCTGATGTCCTGAAAGCTTCATTTGAGGGTTTCAATGCCTGTGTGTTTGCCTATGGCCAAACTGGCTCAGGAAAGTCTTACACCATGATGGGTCATACAGTAAGGCCTTCGCTCAGCTTTCTCAGCACTCTTACTAAGGTTAAAATGTCATTTTTCTTGAGCGGTAGCTATCCTATTAACAGTCCAAGGTAACTTCCAACCTCCATCCCAAATGTGTCCTGGATATCTGCCCCTCAGTCATCAGGGACACCCCAGGATGTCACAATATTAACAACACTGTAGAGCTTACATTGCAGAATATTCCAGTAGTGCGAACCCAGTGTGCACATAGCACCGACTCCTCACCACGTTAGCAGCTGACTGATGGCAGCCTCATCAGACGTCCCTCCCCTTCTCTCCATTTATCTCCATGTTTCTCCCCACTAATCTTAAAATGTGATGAGGGCAGCAACCCACAGCTTTTCCCTCCTCACCTTGCACAGCAATGGAAATTTCACATTACCAGTGAGATTTCTGCTTGTCTACCAGAAGACTTGTGAAAGGTCATCAGCAGAGCTGCTGTCAACATCCCAGATAATTATATATGGCTCTTAATGCGTACTATCTGTTACTTTGTAATTAAAACAAGAGGGCATGCAGCTCAGAGTGGAATTGCTTTTATGCTTCAGTAACTCCATATCAGATGAGCTGTTGTTTATGTTGTTCAGCAGTCTTTGCATGTGCTGAGTGGTGGTAACGGCATAGTATAGACAGCCAAATTAAGAGAACATATATGGGAGCAAAATTAAATTGTCATTTGAAAGTGCACTGTGTGTGTGTAACACAGTCATTTTTAATCAGAGTTCTAAATGCAACTTTGTCTCCTTTTTTATAATGTGCCAGGAAGATAAAGGTCTAATCCCACGTATCTGTCGAGGCCTGTTCTGCGAGATATCTCATAGAACCAAGATTGATGCCATGTCATTCTCTACAGAGGTCAGGTAAGGGACCATGATACATACTGTGATGCCTCTTATCTTAAAGTCATGGTGCATGACTGATATAGTTCTTCCCATTTAATCAGTAGTTAAACTTTCAATCATTCAAAAGGATTTTGGAAGAGTATTTGCTCCATGACAATATTAGATATAGCAGTTGGGTGGATGGGTATATTTTGTGGTACTACATACTGTATATAGAGCTGGTAAGGAGAATTTGTTCATGACAAAGTGTATGACTGAATCCAAAGCTATTGTCGCTTATGGTGTGGTGACGCTATTAGTATTAGTTGCTGATCTAATACTAAATATAAAAAAATATAGTAAGTCTATACTTAAAAGACTAAAGCAATGCTACTAATACATGTCATCAATTATTTGTTGGTTGTAAATGTTGGTACTTTCATGCGAGATATTAATTGCTCATTTCAGTTTCAGCTTGAACAGTCAAATAACTTAAGAGAATCTTGTTACCGAACTGTAATGTAGTCCTTTGAAACCAAAAAAAGACAACATTAAAGCTTTAATACTTTAATCAAATCATTATCAAAATCCCAGATGATATCTACTGTAGTCTCATCACAGTATCTGTTGGGAGATAAAATTGAGGATTTATCAAGCTGCTGTGAAACCATTATTTTGCCATTTGGTATCATGTATGCTGCTGGCACATTATTTGGGTTTAATTCAACTCTAGAATTGGGTTTTATTTGATTGGCTCTGCCAGGCCTTTCTTTAGAAATGTTGAGTAGCTTGAAAATGACTGAGGGATGGCTTTTGACAAATAACACATTTGTGCTGTGTGTTTTTTGGTGTGTACCCAGCAGAGGTGTGAGTTACACATTGCTCTCCAAATGCATTTTCCAAAAAGAGTGATTACCAATGACATTAAAGTGTTACAGGAAACGAAGTTTTCTTGCAGACAAGAAAAACAAAGATTCAGTGTTTCAAATGTTTGCAAGTAAAATGGATATGGTCGTTATAAAAAATTATTTAACATTCTGGATGTATCACATTTATTAAATGTAGTCTTCATTGCATGCTCACGAATGAAACCTATGACTAGTTTTAGTTTTTTGTTGTGTAGGTAGCTGCACATTCATCCCTATATTGTAAAACACCGTACATTGATTTTGTGTTCTTAAGGAGGTGATGGTATTTGGAGTCGTATGTAAGTAGCTGTTTTTGTTATTGTAATAATGGCACCTACAGTATGCCTCCAGTCATTTAGAAACCATCTAATATTGTAAGCTGTTTGAGCTCTCAACGCTGTGCCAGAAAACAACCTGCATGGCTACATCCACAGGATATGGTCGCTGCCATTTCATTACTGTCACGCTCTCGTAAAGCCTAATTGCTCCATGCATCGCATTGTTTTTGAATCAGCCACTCGGAGTAGTCCTTTTGCCTCTTGCGCACACACCCACCACAGTATTGACTGAAGTGCTCTGCCAAAACCATTTGTTTGTTCATTGCCAGTGCAAGCAGAATGTTGTATGCACAATTTGGCTTTAAACCTACTGTGCATCTCTTTTCGTAGTAGAATAGGAGCTTGTGGTGTTCTCATTTGGTGCCGTGCTATTCAAGCATCAACACAGAAACCCGTCATTAATTTGTGCCTTAGTGTGCAATCTTGAATAAAATTTTGCAATTGTTTCTGTCTCGGCACCAGCTATTTGGAGATCTACAATGAACGTGTGCAGGACCTTCTCAAGAAGAGAACTACCCCCACAGATGGAGGCTTGAGAGTGAGAGAGCACCCCAGGGATGGACCCTATGTAGAAAGTAAGACTCTAAGGTCTTATTCTTTACCCCATGTCCACCTCAGCTGACCTTTTGTTTAAAATGCAGAAACTCTAATACAGGAAATCTTCAACTAATGTGCAGATCTGTCCAAGCACTTGGTTCACAACCACGATGACATGGAGGACCTGATCGTTCTTGGCAATGCCAACCGCACCACAGCCTGCACAGGCATGAATGACTTCAGCAGCCGCTCCCATGCCATTTTCACCATCAGCTTCACTCAGGTGAACTGCAGTGCTTAAATACATTCTGTTGCCAGTTCAAATTGGGGTAAACATTTTTTTTAAAGTTTTCCTGAAAACTCTCGATGTTAAAGGCCATCTCTCAAGAGTTCTAATTAGCCTTGTTTATCAGTTTACTGTAATTTTTAAACATAATTTTTTTTTCAATTTAAAAGGCTTGTTCATTTTTTCCATCTTAAGTAGCACTTTTGTCTTGATACCGTATTCCTCAGTGATGTTGCCTCTTTTTGAACTAATCAAAGATTGCTCAGTAATGCTTCCTCATGCCACAGGCGTGGTTTGATGCAGAATTGCCATGCAAGACCCTGAGTAAGATCCACCTGGTAGACCTGGCGGGCAGCGAGAGAGCTGATGCCACATTCACCACAGGCACCAGGATGAAGGAAGGTGCCAACATCAACAAATCCCTGGTCACACTGGGCAGTGTGATCTCAGCTCTGGGTAAATGGTGGTTACAGCATGACTGTCACACCATGATGCTACATCTTCATCTAACATACAGCCAGTCAGCTCCACAATAGAGAGTAATGATTGTATTCTATGCAAGGACAGTCATGTTGTTGGCTGTGGAATCACCTCAGCTATTTCAAAATGAAACCCAGGATAGAGGTGACTCTTCTAGTTTGCCTGTTTTTTGAGCACTTGCATTTTTATTATAAATTTTGAAATTTGATATTTGGTTGCGCTTTTTAAAAAAACAAAACATTTGAAGGAAACTTTTGACCCCAGGCTCTGATAAAATTATAACTATTTAAACTCACTGAATTTTATTCAGGGTAATGGCAAACTCAAGTTCTTAATGAAACCTGCTAAAACTTTCTTTAAGGATTAATATTGGACAGGGACACTTCCTAGAATGCATCGCAGAGCATGAGAATGAAACATTTCATATGTTACTGTAACTCCCCAGTTTCTGAGTCAGTGTTTCCATTCTGTGTGATCTGCCAGCTGACGTCAGCATGGGAGGACAGTCACCAAGAAAGAAGAAGCAGAACTTCATTCCTTACAGAGACTCTGTGCTGACATGGCTACTAAAAGACAGCCTGGGTGGAAACTCAATGACTGCTATGATCGCAAGTATGTACTGTAAATCAGAACTCTGACACCAAGACATTCAAGGCTGTTTCCAGAAAGTGTGTCACCCCTTTTATTCTTGCGTGTTCTTGAAAATGTTATGAAGATGATGTTAACCACATAATCCTGTGTTTTGTTTGTGATGTTTAATCTCACCGCTGCTCATCAACCTGTGCTCATTCCTCCTCGGTGACGTCTCATGGCAGCCATATCTCCTGCTGACGTGAACTACAGGGAGACCCTGAGCACTTTGCGCTACGCCAGCCGAGCTAAAAACATAGTGAACTTGCCCATGGTGAACGAAGACGGCAGCATGAAGGTGATCAGAGAGCTGCAGGCAGAGGTTGCCAAGCTCCAAAGGCGACTAGAAGAAGCCAATCAGGTCCTGCATGTGTTCAAGCTCACACAAAATGCCATCAAGGACACTACAATATACATGTTGACAGTCTTTCATTCAAAGGTTATATTGTAGGTTGGGCTGTCTTTTCACCACTACTCCAGGTTTCCCGTGGGGAGCCGTCTCTCTCTGTGAAGGTAGAGAAGGAGCTGCATCAGAATGAGGCAAAGGTGAATCATCCTCTGCCAAAAAAACAGGGATGTTTTGATGTTCTCCTCTGTAAACAATATTCCTGTTATTCCCCCCAGGTTCTATCACTGACCAAGGAGTGGACCAGCAAATGGGGCGAGACTCAGAGTATTCTACAGGTACTGTACAATGCAATGCTTTTTTCATTTAAATGTAGTAAAACCACACCACAAAACACTCTTGCACAACTATTATTTTAACACTTGAGGACCAGCTACAATCTAAAAATTCATTTTTAAATTATTCATATAATTCTTTCTTGCTTTTTCTTTGTCCCTTTTTAAATTTATGACTAAGCCCACCGTCCAGCCACCTCCACAATATTTTGTGGATGAATGAGTTTAATTTGCCAAATTGTTCAAATAAACTTGTCTTGCAACAGAATGATAAAGAGGTCAAGTGAGCATTTGTATGAATATCATCGGTTAGTTTGACTCTCAAAAGCCCAGTACTATGTCTGGTTCTTGGACATGAGCTAGAGGATAACAGGACAGTAACTGGAGAGAATGGCTTTGTTCCAGTGATCCAGTTTGTTGTAGTTCTTCAGTTAATCAGGTAGTATTGTCAAGACAGTCAAAGGAAAAACCCTGTAGCTTGACATCTTAAAAATCTTTTTTTTCTTTTCTACAGAGTTGGGTAAACATTTCAGAAAATAATGATTAAACTGTTTTTCACTTATATTCTTTGGCGCTGTGTTGGCTGTCAAAACAACAGGCTCGTTTGTTGCTTATGTTTCTGTTTCCTATCTTGTTTACTTTGCCCCCATTTTCAATTTGGTAATGTCATAACAAATTTCTATTTTATATTTTGTAAGTCTGCCGTTGTATTTGAAGAATGATGATGCTGCCACTTGAAGGTTGGTACATAGGGATGTATGCACGCAAAATACAGGGCCACTGAGTGTGAAGGTTTGCTCTTTTGATTTTAACACGAATGATCAACAAAGCAGCAAGCTCTCAGCAGCAGTTTAAACGGACCTTGCAGTAAAGCCATCCTACCAGCTGGTGTCACTGCAGGTCTTGTGAACAGCAGCCACTTTATGGAATGGAAAGGGTAATGAGAGGAGAGCCAACCTAGCATTTAAATGTAATTTGTCTCCAAAAGCCGAGTTCTTGTAACGATTGTAAAGTTGGTCTGCTTGGGGAGTCTGACATAAAGAAATCGAACCGCCATGCCTTCTCTGTCAACCCAATATGGTTTTTCTGAGGCTGGCACAGGGTGGCAGCATCCTTACAAGACCTCAAGCTGCAACAAATAAATGCCACTGTCTGCCAGCACAGAGTTTTTACTGAACACTTTTCCGCCGTTGAATTTGTGCCCAACCTCCCAAATAACACCAAATGTCATGTGTTTGGGACTCGTCATATTCAGCCAAGTAGCCTGTTGCATTATGCAATGATCTATGAAGCGTGCCAATCATGACAAGTATGCGGTGACTTCGTCTCCATCACACACGCTAGCAGTACATCCTCTCTAGCAGTTTTTTCCATGGGCATAAACTGTGGCGTCGATCTGGCCATTTTTTTGAAAGGTGTCTAAATAATTGATGTATTTCTGACTTGTAGCAGCCACAAGTGATCCTGCACCACAACACCAGCATGAGAGGTCAGATTGCATCTTTCTTTTTTGGATAATTAACATTCTATTCGGTATGGTGGCTAGCAGGCGACATTTAGTGGCTTGGCAGCCCTTTATTCATGACAGTGTATCGGAGCTCATTAGCTGCTGTCACCGCTCCTAATTAAGAGGTCTTGATCATTGGCATATGCCGCTTTCGTTTCTGACTGTCCGGCATATTAATTAAAGTTGCAGTGTTGTAAATCTGTCTGCATCTTCCAGCTCAGAGGCAACATCATCCATCTCTACTAGCAGAAAAATATGCCGTATTTAGAGCTGTGGGCATCCATGTAGAAGCACGTTATGATGCATGATACAATGTGACACCTAGGCGAAAGGCCACTGTACCGGTGACCGGCAGGCACACTGGTGTTGACGAAACTCTAAGTGTTTGATGAATGACTTTATGGATTTGACATTTGTCTTCCTGTGCATTTGCATTCATCTTCCTGGGTGAAAAATGATAAGTGGGTATGATGCACAGACCATAGAGGTGGTGTCTTTGCTCAGTTCAGTACAGAGAAGCACATCCAGTCCCAGTTATTAGTTGGCCATTTCAAAATGCAGCACACGTACTTGACAGACAAAGCCTAATTGCATTGCTGGAATTTATTTAAAGTATTTTTCTTTTTAACAAATGGTTACCCAACCTCCATGTTTAAGTGTTAGGTGTTGTACATATTGCATGTTCTCTCTCTAGCGCAAGGTTTTTAAATTAAGAGCAGCCTTCTCCAACTCCAGTCTCCATATATTTTGTGTTTAACTCAGTTGATGCCGTTGCTGAGAGCTAGATGAAATTTTCTGCTTGGGCCGTAAGGAGACAAGTTGACCAAGAGCGACGTAAACAGAATTTTGAATTCTGTATTCAAAGCAGATTTAGAATGCAAAGTTATTCATCGTCAGCTTCCCAGATTGGTTACAGGGCATGTGGGGAAAAAGAAAGTAATTAATATGAGATCGGATTTCTCAGCAGCCCCTTACAAGACTGAGACGGCAACAGATTGAGAGAACAAAAAAGGCAGGAAGAGGGTAAAGTGAACTGTTGTTCTACCGCAGGGGTGTATATACAGGATATATACACATGCGCACACACTCCTCTTGTAACACAGTGTGGGGGTGGGAGGAACCTGCATTTCACTGAGATAAAATGAACCACAGTGTTTCTTTGATCGTAGCACTCTTTGTTTTTCCAAAACACGCCACAATCAGCACAAAGACACAACTTAAGCCTTGAATGCTGTGACTCTGGCTCTGTTCTATGTCAATTTACTTCATACAATCAGCCGTTATACGTTGCAGTTAGTCATTATAGCATTTCATGACCTTTACACAGCAGCTTGCCTTTGATTCTGCATGATTCCAAGCTACATGTACTTTGTTTTTCTTAACAAATTTTCGTGAATTAAATTATTATTCGGTCACATTTGAAATACACACAGTGAGCACGAGTCATAGGTGTCATTCGAGCCTACAAGGATTAAATCTCCTTGCTGGGGCCCTAAAAAATCAACTGTAATTTTCATGTCTGTAAGACCTGATTTTTCACATTTGTTGAGCAAATTAATTACACAAATTATAAGAATCTGTTCGATTTTGGCAACTATTGTCCCCCTGTGCAAAATGACAACCATTAACATGACTTGCAATGGGACATGTAGCAGAAAAATTTGACTTTTTTATTTATTTATTTATTTTTTTTAGGAGTCCCGAAGTGCTTTTATCCAGTTGAATTCCTCTAATTTCTAGCAACAAGTTGCATCAATGGCAACATACTGATGGCTGGAGTGCATATCAAGTTAATTGCACAACACATTGATACTACAACCCAAACAACACATTGAGATCCTGCTTTAACATGTAATAACAAAGGGTGAGTAAGAAACAAGAAACAGAAACTATAAGATAATAAGATGCCAACTCTTTTCTGTGGGCGAACACAGGCTTCATGCCATATTAAACTGGCCATGTAATTTCCTTTCCCTTTTTATACCTTTAGTCATTTTAGCTTTTATAAAAGCAGCAATCTGCCATATCAACACAGCTCTTCCAAGAAAATTAACCTTCTAAATGTAACAGCAGTTCAAGTGCAGACATTTGTCTTGTCCTGGATCCAGTACCTGCATATCTGTCCTGTTGGCAAGTTGCTCCACTTGACAAGGCTGATGGCCAGTGATGGCCTAGTATGGCAGTGTTTTGAAATGCATATTAACCTAGTCGGGAATCTGAACTGTCAAAGCGCTGAGAAGAATCCATTAAGAATTCTGCCCGACCACAGATGATGGCTTTTAATGGAAGCCTAAATGCTGGCCGAGCCTGGCTGCTGGTCTAGGCTACAGTTAATTACAGTATGTTCACCAGCTGCCTCAATCTGAAAGCAGACTTTCCTTTTATTTTATTTATTTTTTAGCTCCTCATCTTTCACACACACTCTGACTGACTGGGTGTGGTGAAGAACAACTTTCTCTGTTATGTGTGTGTGTGAATGTGAGGAGAAACTAAGAGGCTCTCATCTGTTCCTGTTGTCTGACGAAAGTGACATAGTGTATTAATCTGCTGGGCTGCTCCTCACCTCTAATGAAGTCTGAAGAATCCCTTTTAATTAAATACATTGGCTGGGGTCGATGCTTCTCCTTCATTAGAAAAAGGATTTTTCCCATCTCACAACTGCCAATGAGTGAGGTGGTGGTGGACATGTCTCTCACTTCATGGTCCAATCTATACGAAAGAGAGTAAGAGGTTGAAAGAGGAGGGGGGACTGGTTTATGCAGAGTGTTGCCTCTGATTTTTCCATATGCGAGATTTTCTGCTCTTCCTCTTGGGGAGGTACTTATGATAATCCATGGAAATGTGAGGCATTTGTCCACCAGCTTAACAGAAGAATACTTCTGATAGGGCCACTCATACTTGGGGACACTCTGGGTTATTGAACCGCAGCCGTTGCCCTGGGAGGAAAAGGTTAGCGGCCTTAAATGCTTTCCTAGAGTTAAGTTTCTTGTTATGGCTTAATTTGGTGTTTTTATTTGAACCTAGACAGGTCATTCAAGGCTAAGTGGAGTTTTTTTAATTGTTGAATAGTAGTCAAATTAACTGTTTAACAAACTCATTCTGTGTGTAGCCTGTCTAAAGCTTAACTCCCACTTTTATAGGCATGTTAAGAATGAAATTTTACTATGACATTTTATACAAAGTTTAAATGAATATCGCCCCTTGACAGACACGCATGCTGTAAGGTGGTGTGACTCGTGCTTTTTACATTTCCTCGGCAACAATTGTTGGAGGCAGTGAAGCGGTGTATGGAGCAGATCAGAGGTTTAAGCGTAGCCGTTTTGTGCTTAGAAAAGGCTTTCAGGGACTAAATCAATTTCTCTACTTATCGCGTTTATGTAGAGAGGTGCTGTAACACCATTAAATACATATTTAGCAGGGATTTCTGGACAAGTAGAATGGATTCATGCTGACATTAATTTCTGTTGACTTTTGAGCTGTGATGTAACTAATGTGACTGTATGTATCACTATAGTGCAGTATTAATCAATAGCTTGTATGTGAAATATGGACATTGAAGTGTTCATCATTTTGCTTTTGAGATTTGGCATTTATGCAAACGGATGACACGTTTTATTGGGGGGGATTGAAAATGCCTCAATGAAATAGTGTAATGACAAATTTTACTACAGTTATTCACATTCCTCAACAAATAATACAGTAATTGTGTTCAATGTTTAAGTCATGCCTTGCTTTCCACTTCATGTGAGCCGATGAGGCACAGGAATTCAATTTAGTTTGACCTTCTATACAATACTCCTTTCAGATACATTGTAAATGACATGGAACTAGCTGAACTTTGTTGCTGTTATCTAAAGTTGACATACTTTACAAGCTCAGGAGTATTTTAATAGCAACATACAGTGTTGGGAGCTATGTATCAATAAAGGCAATGGTGCATGGTATAAAACCCACGTCTGTGTGTGTCACTGCGTCTGTTTCGCTTGCTGAACACAATGTACAGTTTGACTCTCCCCACGATAATCTGAATGATTTATGGCGTCTCTCTTGCCGTTAGCCACTCTGCTGCTTCATGGCGACACATGGTTGGAACGCCACTATTCTGCTTGGCCTTCAGGCGAGGAAGAGCAGTCATAAAGATTTCAGTTTTCTGCTAGTTGCCATTAAATGTCTGTCAGCATTTTTATTTCATATTGTGTGCCATTCCTTATACAGGCTATTGAACCCCCCCCCCCCACCGTGTGTGTGTGTTCTTCTCATATTCTCTTGTGTCCTATAGGAGGAGACTGTGGCTCTGAGGAAGGAGGGGGGTGGAGTGGTCCTGGACTGCCAGTTACCTCATCTGATTGGAATTGATGAAGACCTACTCAACACTGGAATCACCCTGTATTATTTGAAAGTAAATAGATATTTTCAACTTCATACAAATCAAACTACTCTATATTTTTCTCAAATCATTACCACGGTCCAATGCTTTTTGTTAATGGCTTTGCTTGTCATACAACAGCTTGCATCTATCGTGACCCTTTAATCTTCACTGTAGGAGGGCAGAACCCTGATCGGGAGTGATGAAGCATCATGCAGTCAGGATATTGGTGAGTCAAGGTTACTACACTATAGTCCCCACTGCTATGTTATCCATTGGACTGAAAATAACCAGTATTTATTGTAGTGTTTCGTGGACCTGGACTCCTTGGTGAACATTGTGTGCTTGAGAATCGTGCTGGGACCGTGACTCTAATCCCTCAGGATGGTGCACTGTGTTCAGTCAATGGCTCTGTGGTAACTGATCCCTGCCAGCTGACTCAGGGTAAGCATTTTTGCAAAGCTAATATGCTCCTGATGTTCTTTAATAAACAGGGGGTCATTAATAATGAAGACTTCTCTCTCAGATTCCTAATTATTTGGCTAGTGGGAGGCAATAACACATTCATCCATTTTGATTGCAGTTATATGAGATCACTGCATCACATCTGCAAATGAAATCCACTTTATGTCCCTGGCTCCCCCACGGCAGCGCACTCAAGGCATGAGTGGATTGTGAACACCGCTCTTCACAGGGCAGATGCCATTTCTCTTACTAAACATTTTGAAGGGCGAGAAGGCCCGGACAAAGCCCCAGGCCCTCCATTTAATTGGCAGATGGAGTCGATAGGGCCGACAGGTTTGAAGTGGGCCAGAGCATTAACCTTTCAAAGGACAGAGCCAAGCGGAGTTGAAACTCCTGCCCCCCCTGAGCAGGCCCTGCTTGCTGGGGCTGGGAGCTTTCACTGCATACTGCCTCCTCATCTGCACTGCTTTGCTTTCCAGAGATAAAAACTGCACACAGAACCAGGCAGTGCAATGCCCAGCTATATAACCATTTCAATTTATCCAATATCGCCTAGAGAAATTGGCTGCATCTGAAGCTTTTTTTTTTCTTGAACAAATGATAGTCATTTTCAGCAGCTGGAATACATCACAGGCTGCCCTCTCAGGTGCTTTGTCACTCGTCAGAAGTCATTAGTATTGGCAAGATTAGTGTTTGCTGTGCTGAGGAGAATGGAGGAGACCTCGAGAAAATCTGTGGATGTGGCCATATTAGTGTGAGTCTGATATATATAAACCCTAATACCACTTCAATTCTATAGCTTTACAAGGCATCTCAAGTTTCCTTGGAGCATTTTCTCTGGTAAATCATGCCCCTGGTCTAGGTCACTGCCAATCACGTTGGGGATTGTGTTCTTCATGGCAATCCATTCACTTTACCTCAGCAGAGGAAATTGTTGAACTCTTGTGCTATTTGTCAACTTTTCCCAAAGTTCAGTGCAGAGACAGTTCACTGCAATGCCACAATGATGGGAAGATTCCCATGGCCAGTCTCCTGCTCCTCACCTCTTTTATGCATTATAGATACTGTGACGCACCTCCAAAGGTTTCCTGGCAGACGTTGAGCAACATTACTGTCACTTTCATCTGTTTTGAAACGCATCACATTTGGCCTCTGCTAGTCTTTCTCAGTGTAATGCATAATTCAGTGGTCAGTGCAGAATTTATACCAAATGATAAAGTTTAAGCTGGTAAGTGAGGTTAGTAATATGCGTTTACCTCTTTGGTTCCCTATAGGTGCCATCGCACAACTAGGAAGTGGAATCTTACTCCGGTTTAACCACCCGACTGAAGCCGCCCAGCTCAGAGAGAAATGTCAGGTACAGACGATACTTGGGTGCCTCACTGCTTAAAGCTTTATGGCAGTGAAAGTTACTGTTGGAAAAAAAAATCTCATGACATATTGGCTTAGTGTCTGTCAGAGAGCAAATGCAAGCAGTCCAAGTGGTGAGTATGTTTTTATGAACAGTAATGAAAGCACATTGGTAATGACAGAATCTGATAATATTGCTGTAATATTCACACTAACTGCAATATCTTCAAATTATTTTAGTATATGAAAGGAAAAATGGTAAGTGAATAGACTGTAAAGCCTGCAACTCTAATGGAGCGTTTCCTTTTCTTTTGTTTTTTTTGTGCGTATAATGGATTCACACATCATGTTATAGACACGGTTGTTCTTCTGGTTTTTGACAGCTTTCTGCTCTCATTATTGGACATTGCACATTATTACAGCCATGTAAAGCGTAGACATCCAGGCCCCACTCAGGTAATGTCAAGAGGAGTCCTTGCCATTCAATTTTACCATTGATTCCAAATGAGATGGTCTCAAGAGTTCCACATTCACTCAGTCTGAATATGTGCCAGCAGAATGTGTTTAACTGTGTAGAGAAGTGGCTTTTAAAATAGACTATTTCAATGACAGCAAATTGTTACATTCCCTCCTGTTTTTAGAGTGAAAATGTGGAAACACTCAGAACAGGGAAAGTGTAAAATCTATATGGAATGGATCTGGATATAGATTACAGCTGCTCTCTTGCCAGTTAAACTGTACCCTTCATTTGAGGAATATGTGATGGTTTCATGCTACTTACCCTCATTTTTGGTAAGACTTTGGTTTATCCAATATTAGATTTTGACATTTCTCGAAAGCTATTCGTTTATTATTTGGAAAGTGTCAAGATTACTGATAACGTAAAGGATACACCGATCAGCCATAAATTAATGACCATTGACAGGTGAAGTGAAGAACATTGATTATCCCGTTACCATGGCAACAGTCAGTGGGGGGGATATATTGGGCAGCAAGTGAACATTTTATCCTCGAAGTTGATATTAAAGCAGGGTCATGGGTTCATTGATGTGTGTGGGGCGCGAAAGCTGGCACGTGTGGTCCGTTCTAACAGAAGAGCTGAAACTGCTGAAAAAGTTGATACTGGTTCTGGTAGAAAGGTATCGGAACACCCAGTTTGTTGCATATGGGGCTGCGTAGCTGCAGACTGGTCCGAGCGCCCATGCTGCTATCATGTTATAGCTGATCGTGTTTACTACAATTAAACCATTGTATAGTTTTAAATCTACTGTAGGCAGCTGTCACTCATTTCTTCCACTCCTACAGATTTTCATTTCACGCTGCTGCCTCATTCTGTTGTCTGCAGAGCGGACTCCTGTCTGCCTTCAGCCTGTCCTTGACTGACATGTCCAAATCTACTGAGAATCTGTCCAAGGTGATCCTGCAGAATCCAGGGTGAGACTTATGCTGACATGTGTAACAGCTCTCTACACTCTGTGGCCCAAGCATCTCAGTCTCCACAATATACCTGCAAAGCACAGCATCCTTAGCTGCCGGCATTCATCGGGCATGTAGACCAAATCAAAGCCATAAATCATGGCAGCATTTCACGCAAATCACCCCAGGCATGTATCCAATAATTGAGGGCGTGTCCCAAAACAACCTCTAGTCCTGTATGTAGTAAAAATCTCCGTGTCCACAATCACTGCAGTGTACACAGTGAAATTCAGCTCCCTGGAAAATTCCCAGAAAGCAAAGTAAAAGGTTTTTCCTTTGCTACACTTCCAGCAGATCCTTTTCACATTAATCTGCGTTATTTGTGCAATGTCATCAACCATTGCCCAAGTACCGTCCCAGTTCCAAGTTCGCATTTAGTACTCTGCTCATTTTATCGAGGATTCTTTGGCAGTTGACTTTGTGAACTTGGGCCAGAAAAGTGTCGTAGATGATATTGTAGACGTATGATATGAGTTACACATTTGGTTCTAAAGCCATTGAGTCACCAAATGTTTGTGAATTAATTTATTAAACATGTGGATTATGTGGTCGGTAGATCAAAATAATGCCTACGTGACAATGTTCTGTCACCTGCTAGGTTGCCAAAAACGCATACGGTCATCCTGTGGAAAACAGTCTCATCCCAGAAAGCTTTTTGGCAGTTTAGTGGTGGCACTGATGTCTCTGTGGCATTTGAAACATAATGTATAATCATTTCCTAATCTTTGGTCTCAGAGTTGAAATCTAATATTTGTAACATAACGTGTAAGGACACAAATTCAAAATTGGCATATTCTGTATTGAGAGACCTGCTGTCACACCAGGTAGACACAGCTGTTACTACTAAAATAATATAATTATAATTTTATAAATGTATAATTTGATTTGGGTAAATTCATTTAGGATTTACCAAACCACTATGTGACGCTGATGATGAATGAACTGAAAGCAAACGTAGACTGCACCAGTTTTCGGGTTAACACATTTTTCTACCACAACATGGCATCAGAATAAATTAAAATATGCTTTAATCACCTAAAAATCATTGACCGTAATGCTTTCGTAAGTGCTACTTCCTTAACCTAAATCAAACTCTTTTTTTTTTTTCCTTTCACTATAGCCTACCAAAGACACTACATTACCAGAGACATTATGTTGATGTGACTTACTGTCTTTATACTCTGCCACTGCCTTGGAACTGTGTGACGGATGATTGATCTGTCACTGTCCCAGTGTTGATTGAATTAGGGCCCAAAATCCAATTCACTCTCTAGTGATTCACCACCCACTGAAGTAGTGAGCAATTTGAGACACTCCCTGGTCTCTCATGATCTGATAACCCTGATGTTTTACAGCATGTGGAGCTGACTGACATGTAATTTCCCCTTCACAGTGCAAAATCCCCAAAAAGTGACTCTTTCCGCTCAGGTGATTCATACTGCTTTCAGTCCAACGCCTGTGACCGTGTTCCCGATCCACTGTTCTGACACTGCTTGGCTTAGATATGAAAGTGTGAATACATGTGTATGTAGAGGATTACTACAATGCTTCTATTAGTCGACTACACAGGTGCTGTCTTCATTATCCTGCAGTAGACCCACTTGGTTTGTGTGTGAGAAAGTGGTATTACTGAGTGGGAAGAATGGAAGTCAAAGAGATGGGGCTGGACAGACTCAGACAAGTCTGTAGGTGTTAATGGCAGTTCAGCAGCAGGAGTGTCAAGTTTTATACAGTATAGGAAACGCACAATACCACAGGCAAATATAACCTTTTTCAATTTCTCCTCACTTACATATGTATTCTATCCTTGTTCTGCTTCACATCGCATAAAACTCCCTCGCAGCAAGGACAGAACTGATCTTTAAGTTTGCCTAATCATCTTGGAAATAACTCTGTGGTGAATAAGAGCAAATATTTTGAATTCAAACGTTGGCTGTGGATATCTCTTCAGCTCTGGGAGTGACACAAGATATCAATGATCTGACCTGTGGTTGCTTAAGGGGGTGCCCCAGTGCAACAAAAGCAAACCAACCCATTATCGGCTACATCAGTTGGATCACAGACTTTCTCACTTGAGAATTCAGCCAACTGCATTAACAACAAGTCTGACCTGCTTCTTACAGCATGGGAGCACTTCACATTTTTGTATTTATCCAGATCTTTGATTCACTGATTTTATTTATTTAATGTATGCAATATCAAAGTGCATTTGTCTGCTGAATGCAGATTTTCTCATCTTGCCTTGCCTCTAAGCATGAGGTATAGACAATCAATTCAATTGAGCTTTTAGTTTTGAACCATATAAAATAGAGGCTGTGTCTGTTATGGCAGGGTCATATGCTTTTGTTTTGTGTATGAATTCATGACTGGCCGTAAGACCCACTTGTTGCCTTCTAGTAAAAGTTGGCCCACTGTGTTTGATTCATTCTTTATTAAATGGACTGTAACAGAGACAGTCGTTGAAATGCAGCTCTTTCAAACCCAGCAAGTCTGCACTCTTGAGAGCTCCCAGTGACAGAGTGGGCCAGGTAGTTTTTGACCCATGCAGCTTTTTAATGGCCACCTTACCTCTGAAAGTCCCTCATCTGACAACCCTCTTAGTATCCTCCATGTCTGGCCAGAAGGCCAAGTGGCAACTTTACTATTTGCCTCCTCTGACCACCTCCTCTGACAGGCTGTTATTGGAGCTTGCATCTTGTGAAATGGTGTTTTTACACTGGTTAACGTCCATCACTCTAGGAGTTCCTGTGCCACTTAACGCCTCCTGCCACTAGCTTTAGTGCTGCTGGAACAATCTTGCCTACAAACTGATTTTTATTTTTTCTGTCTCACTTTACTTTGTTCTTTTTGGTCAACATGCCGGGCGCCTCTTTCAGATATTGGAGTTGGAGTTTCTTAAAACAGCCAAAAAAAATTAACTGTTTTCAATGTTTGAAAATCCAGTATGAGATATATGAAAGGGGTCAGGACTCGTGTGTATGTCATGCTTCATAAAATCTGTGTGTGTGTGTTTGGCTGCACACGTATGATGTGATGACTAGGAGGATGGAAGAGAAGCTTAACCAGCAGGAGGTGGAATGGCAGCATGTTCAAGAAAGCCTGAACAGACGCAACCAGGACATCAAAAGACTTTCAAAGGAAAACAGTGGAGTTTTGCATCAAGGCAGAGCAGAAGAAAAGACAAAGTGGGCAGATATGGAAGAGACTGGCTATGGGTAAGTTGGGGGGAGGCGAAATGTGCTTTCTGTGGTGATGTTAATGAATCTGCTGTCTGTGTACCAGTTTTGTTAAGTGATTCCACCGCAAGAACGCTGTAGTCCTCTGCATGTGAGCAACATGTATAACAGGGAAAAAATGGTAACAAGAAAATCTGGGCCGCTTCTTAGGCTAGGAATCTCGGATCAGTGTTCTTCCATTTATTCTTGCGAGTAGACAAACATCGCTGAGTACAGGATATCCACTGTACTGATCCTCGGGATCTGCGAAAATCCCTTAATCATCATAAGGACCTGCACTGTGTACTTGCTGTTGATGTTGTCGGTGCTATAGTGCTCTCCCCCCACCCCCCTCATCAACTTGCTGCAACACACAAGCTCAGCCAAAGATGCTGTTTGCTGTCAAATCATTCTGAGCTGTATATCTGGTTTCTGCTCCCCCTTTAAAATGCTGAGTATTGTATGTAAATCCTCAAATCAACATGCACAGATTCTATTTAATTTCACAGCTAGTAGAGTGGCTCTAATCTCATCCAACCATTTGGGCTGTTTGCTTTTAAAATCTAATGGATGGGTTTTGTGAGGGAGGGATGGGGGGGTTATTGCAGTCTCCAGTGTCGCACCACAGCAAATAATTAAATTTGCTTTGAAAAACAGAGCCTGGCAGCATGTACAAGAATATAAGCACAGCTTGATTGTTCACATGCCTCCTATAAATACGCAAGTTTTGTTTTCTGATAGAATATGAAATTATTTCATTCCTGTTTTTTCACTGTCATTTTTCAGCTGCTTGGATGTGCTGGCTGCAGAGACGGCAGAGTCCAAAGTGCCAATACGCTGTCTTAAATCTACCACAATAGAGAAGCTCATGACTACAGTATGTATTTTTTTTTTTTTTTGATACTACTTATCCCACTCGCATATAATAGAAATAAGGATTTAATCATCAGTAAGCCATGGGTAGTTTCTGCATGGAATTAGTTATGACCTTTTGAATTGGTTTTTAAGAAAACAGAATAAAGCTAAAACGGTGTGCAAATAGTGACTTTGTTCTAATGTTATCGAGACTCTGTTATACTCTAAGTACTAGCCCCCTTTTTTTTTTTTTTTTGTCTTGGCAAAACAAAGCAATTGTCGATACCTGCTCCCCCTCCAGCTAGGCCCAATGCAGATTTTTATGAGGCATGAAATACTTTTTCCCTTGACTTGTTGTGTTTATTATGCACATATTTAAACCCTATTACACTTTCCTGTAGGGGTTTCAAAGAAAGTGACGCTCATTTTGTGAAAGCATATTGCAATGAGTACACTTTTAAAATATATGTTTATACATGTATCTTGTTCTTCACTCAGTCTTCCTGTGCATGTATTCCTGTATTCAAACATAATTGAATACATAAATACTCTGTTTTAAAGAGGGCTGGGTGAAATGGTTATTTTAGTTCCTTCTCAGCAATAGCAGTAATTATTTTGTAGTGATGTGCATAAAACAAACATGATGTTTGAATTACTTGGTATAAAATCTTTCAAAGTTTTTATTTTATTTTTCCCTGTTCTCATCCACCTACAAAATATAAACTAGGTCATTCCTGGAAAATATCCTGTCCCTCACACTAGTTTCGAGTTGGATGGAGACCCACTACAGGGTGGGGTAAGCACCAGCGATGGCCGGGAGCAGGAGAGAAACTCGTGCCATAAATCAGGGCCAGGGCTCATGTCTGAGTGGCCGTGGAGGAAAGCTCAAAGTGGGAATGGAGTTGCAAGTTATAAGGGAGCGGAGGTTTGGTCAGGGGATGCCAGCCTGCAGCAGACAAGTGTCCTGGGCCCAGGTGATGGATGTGGCATGAAGCCAGAGGGGAATGCTAACGAGATCCAAGATGTCGTGGCTGACTGCTACAAGGGGAGACCTGGCTCTGGTGGGAGCTCATTAGGCTGCATGTCCCACCTGCAGAGCACCGGAGAAACTAGCTCCATGTCTGTCCTCCCACAGACCAGCAGTGAATCTCAGCTTGACAAAAAGCCTCTCAGCAGTCAGGTGGCCTCCTGTCCACCTGAGGAAAATGCCTTTGAAGGCCAGTTCAGCCATGGAGAGATGGCTGAATCAGGTGGTTTGAAGGAGATCCTGGGAGTGTGTGTGGCAGAGACTGCAGCAGCCGCAGTTCAAAGCTCAGTGCTGGGCTCTTTGGTCAGCAGAGTTTCTTGGATCGTCCAGGATGCAGGGCGTCTCCTTTGGAGTTCTCCCAATGTATTGCAGCAAGTCAGGAAAGAGGGACTGCAGCCTGTTGGGGCCCGCTGGTCTAGTCGTGTTGTCTCTCTGGTCAGGGAAAGTAATGTTCTGTCTGTAGTGACGGACAGCCAGGTCTTCTCCATGGTAAAAGGGAGCTTTGTCTTCTCTCTGTTCAAGGATAGTCAAGTCATTTCCATGGTGAAACGACTACCTCTCATACAGCACATCCAGATGGAGATAACTCAAAACCTTCAGCCTGAGGAGCCACCCCAGATGATTGAGGGCTGCATAAAACCTGACACCACACAACTCCCAGTCCTGACACCAACACAAGCCTTTAGCAAGCCAGAAAAATTGCCAGATGAGGTCCCGCCAATTCCAGAAGATATCTGGACAAGGAGTACGAGTGTCGGCGATCTGCGGTTACCACAAGAACAAGACATAGCTGATATTCATGTACCACAAGGAGACAAACTGATTACAGAGTTGCTGCCAGTGAAACACATCGGTGAGCCAGCGGTTACCCAAGCATCTGAAGACAAAGATCAGACATTGGAGAACTCGAGGACTATGCAGAACATAAAGGATGTCAGAATCTTTAGTCAACCGTTGATAGAATTTCCTGATTCCCTCTTGAACCTGCAAACTCTGCCATTGCTTGACATGATGGACACTTTACAGACTATCATCTCCAACTCAGTGCTCACCTGCCAGAAGATTGTAGCTCTCTATTGGTTGAATGCTGCTAAATGCAGCCAACCTGAGCCCCGTCCTGCCCTCCTGATCCTGGTGGAGACTGGCCTCTATACCCTGACCACTGACTCTGGACTTCTGGTTTTGTTCCATCATCTCCCTTTGTTGCAGCTGAAAGAGGTGCAGATAGGTTTAGCAGGCCACAGTCTGCGTTTGATGGGCACTACAGAGGAGAGCATGCTGGGTGTCTATTCCCACAGCCAGAAGCTTACCAAAGAGCTGTGCTGGGCCGTACTTGGTGTCCTCTGCCCTGGGGACAACAGGGTCTCTCGACACCCTCTATTGCATGGAGACTTGATGAAGATGTCTTTAGACTGGCAGGCCTATGTTCCTGATCTTCTTCTGGATGCTGGTTTTAGGGTTTGTTGCCAGTTTCAGAAACGTCTTGCTGATCTGGTTTACCTCCTTCATTGTAACATGGGTCAAGAAATGGTCACTCTGGGAGAGGTGCAGCTACTACTGTACACAGGTGTAGGGGTGTGCATTGGCTCCTGTACCCACACTAAGCCTCTGGCCCAGCTTTTACTTACTGATACCCACCTTGGCCTGGTGCAGGAGGATGCTGTCTTTCACCCGACTTCACACTCTGTCACCATAGCGCCCTGCCTTGCCCAATTCCATGACTTAACTCTTCGCCAGCGCTCAGACGTGCGCTGCGTGCTGGTGCATGATGAAGACGAGCGCGGGGCTGTCAGACTGGATGTAATCCTAGCAAATGTGAGGGGCAGGGGTCACCCTGAAAGTGTGACTAAGGCAGCTACCCCGCCTGCACATTCTTCAAATTCATCTCCGCATGCAGAAGTGTGGAAATTAACTTTCAGTTGCTCCTCTGAGGCTGCCTGCCTGATTAATCACTTGTCAAATATCTGATCAAGGACTGAACAGCCAGTAATGAACAGCCCAGCTTGGAAACTCTCACTCAAAGAGAGCAATGGCAAACGTGCATCCCAACCAGACTGTGCAAAGGACAGCTTTGAAGTTTCTGTATTGATTTGTTTTTCTAGAAGTTTTGTCATTTTAATATTGCATGGGTTTAGCATTTGAAGGTTTTATCTTTAAAGCACTTGGTTTTCTTTGTTCTTGCGTTCTTTAACACTAGCTCCCCGTTATTCTTTTTGTCAGAGGTTGTCAGTTTAATATGGGACGTTTTAAATAAATAGCGGTTGAAGGTTCAATATTGAGGATGCAAACATGTTTGTACCAGGTTCAGTTATTTCATGGGCATTGTATTTTAAAGATTTTTACATTACCAATCTGAACAAATTACCTCACAGTCATGGAAACATAAGTTGTGTATACAGTATGTGTGTCAAGTTGTCAATTTCAGGTATTGTATAAAAATAGATGTATTGAAATGGATATGTGTGAAAATGTTGTAAAAATAAAAGGAAAGTAAATCTATTGCTGCTCTGGAGTTTTGTTTCTCACTTAAAATGCAGATAAGCTTTGATAGTTGAGCTTTTTAACTTGGGAAAACAAAGAATCCAGAGTCTTATACATTTCACTGCTTTCTCTAATGTCAAATGTTTTGTCTTTCTTTCATCTCCTCCATCAGGCTTCCGTCCTCTTTCCACCCACCTTTCTGATGTTAGCTTTGGCATAGGCTCTTTCTTCTTTTTTTTCCTACTCTCCCACGGACTTTGCTTGAATCTGTTTTCCACTTTTATCGAACTAACCACTGGAAAGAAAGTCTTAAAATCTGAGTTCAAGGTGAACCTCCACTTACAGTTACTACCTGCACAAATGTTGATTGGATTTATCCCTGACAGTCAACATTGTCCGCTCCAGGACAAAACTCATTGTATGAGGACTGCTTTAAATTTTGGATGGCTTGATCATGCTGCGTCTCTGAGGCAAGAACTCCTCGAGTCTGATTCACATCTCGAAAGTTGGAGTCGAAGACTGTCTGCTCCCTTTTTCTTGACTGACTGACCCCATCCAGCATGCAAAATTACAGGGGCAATATATAGTGCAATCAGTCCTCTTGTCTGCTTCAGCATGAAGGATGGAGATTTGGCCTTGAATGAAGAAACCATCACACACACAGCGGCGAGGTGTAAGCAAGGACGAAAGCTCAGGGATGTGAAAGGGTTGTTTTTCTCCCTTTTGGCTCGAGACAGTTAATTAGCATTCAAACAGTCTACTGTGTATCATGTCTTGTGTATAAAACGCACAAGTCAGACAAATCATAACCTGAAATATTGATGTGAAGCAAGTTTAATATAAACTGCAAAATGAGACTGTCCTTCAGCAGATAAGATCATAAATTGTGACTGTTTGGAAACGGAGGGTTCAGCAGGCTTCTCCATGCAATGTCATAAAAAACTGATTAGTAGTGATGGAAAAATATCCGTGATTGTTCTAGCTATGCCATATTGAATGTGGAGTGGTGAGTTTGATCCTTCTTGAGGCAGTTGGCTAACATCTTGATAACCTTTCTACCTCTCCTGTACCATATATAATGCCTTCAGTGTGCTGTTTCATAAAACAGTTATTTGGGAATGTAAATTTAGGGGTGGTGAGTAATCTTCAATGCTACTGGTGATTTTTTTCTCAATTGTCAAAAAGAGCAGGAGGTTGTAAATCAAAATTTAGGAATTAATTTTTCTGTTCAAATGGCAAAACGATACTGATAGGCAGGCTGCTGTCTAGTTTGTGAAATAGACACAAGCTCTCGTTGGGCACAGCCTGGTTAAGGGGAAGTGCTCGCTCTCACACAGCAGATTCCCATACCCACTGGCAGGCGCCGAATCTCTAATCATTACTGTGTGATTTCCCACTGGGTTCTCTGGCCCTAATACGCACCATCATTGACAGCACGTAACAGGATAATTTGTTTACCTCCACCTTTTGGAAGCATGTGAACGTGACCTAGTCAATTCTCTCATCGCTTAGCTGTTGATGGGCTAAACATTTTTTATGTCGATCTTGATCATTCTGCCTGCCGGTAGAAGCCACAAAAATTCAATGATTTACTTATGTTTTCTTCAGAGGTTTGGAAGGCTTATCCACAGCCTACTGTGTAGGTGTAAATTGGTCCTGATGATATGTTTTATATTTAAATCTGTTTTGGACTGACAAACTTAAAACCACCCAATCTATTTTCATTTATTTTGCCTGGAGAGTCAGTTTCCTGGTTACAAACAAGGCTTCGCTCTAGAATAAAGAACATTGTTAAGCCAACAACTAATCTTTCAAAGAAGCTGGCTTCTCAATTTAACCTGGTATCAGGGCCTTTTGGAAAAGAGGCCAGCAGATCAGCAAAGAACATTTATAATGCTGGTGGTGAGTTTGCCCTATATTGCAATTGCAAAGACAAAGATAAACCCATCTGTGGATAAAAGCTATTTGTAAAGCCTGGGACCAAATACTGAAGTGCAAATGTTGGCTGCAATTTTAAAATGCCAACAGTATATAACTTGGTTCAACTTGAACAAACTGCTTCAGTTTTGTGGTCAACTGTAAATTTATTTTCTGCACTTGTTCATGTATATTATGTGCACATTTACATGTCTTTAATCTATTTCTTTATTGCTTAGCTTCCTCTTTGTTACCCTCACCATAATTAAACTGAAATTAGACATATACACTATGTACATTTTGTAGAATAAACAGCTTTACACTCATGAATGGAGTCCAACCTGTAAGCCAGTACAGACAGTGCTCTGCTACGCTCGCATTACATTTTCTACCAGCTGCAACTTATAGCCACACCTTTCATAATCGGGCAGTGTATTTAAGTCACTCTTCTCACTGCTGTACTATCTGCAAACTGCAGAATCTAACACCTCCTGCTACTATTAGCATACTTGGCTGCCAACAGCCCAATCATGCGGAGGAAAGATTTGCGTTAGATTCCTGCCCAGCAGATCTGCTCCAGATGTTTCTCCTGCCGTTCCTCGAATCGGCTGCAGGCCACAAATGCATTTGCAGACATTTAGTGACGTGTGACCACAGCTGAAGTTTTTTTTGTTTCGTTTTCCCCCTCCTGCTGCTGACATGCCCTGCTGCCTCACTTCCATGATGTAAGTAGTAGTTGCTGCTTGCCTAACACATTTATTCTTGGCTGTGTGGTGCTGGTGTGCTTAAGCAACGACTTATCAGCAAGCTTGAGGTATTTCAATGCTAATGTTTGTCACAGTGTTAATGAGCTTCTATTGGTACTTTTAGCGCCTTCTGATAACTTATTTTTTCAACCTTTCGTGTCGCAGACAGACGGTACAGGATGGTACTGTAACATTATGTTTATGGTGATTTTAGTCCTTTTTCTTTTCGTCTTGGCAGGAAAAGCACAGGTGTATAGAATAACATTAATGATGTAAGCCATGCCATTGAGCCAGTACACCCAATGGCAGGTCTCGAATCGATACCTATCTAAAGGGAAAGAAATCTGGACTCATTTTCTTTTTGCTAGTGGGCACGTGCAGTATGGCGCGCTCTTGCTATTTGAATATACGCACTCGTCATTGTGGGCTTCTGGGTTGTTTTGTGACATACTGTATCCACTCTGAAGGTGGTTGTTGGTTTTGGAGGTGTGTTATGGTTTTGGTTGTTTCCCCTCACGTGTCTCCTGTGTGGGTGGGATGTACCTGGCTGTGGTCTAATTACACATACCTGCCTTCCATCATCTTCATCAGCCTGCAGATTCTATGGTACCGTGGCTCTTCGGTGGCTCTTCAGTGACTCAACACCAGATCGTTGCTTCACCTACAGTGGTAGTTGGTGTTCTAGGCCGATCTCCAGAAATTACTCTTGCTTGTGTGTTGCTTTTTCCTCCCGTTCTTCCAGGTATACACTGTTTAATCGTGCTCTCTTGCCTACAGTGTTCCCCAGATTATTCCTGCCTGCCTGCCTGCCTGCATCTATTCGTCTGACGTGTCCTTCTTCCCTCTCCCTCCACCAGGACCAGCACCGAGTCTCCCACACGCTCTCCCCCCTCTTCACGTGATCACTTTCCTGTACTGGCTACATGATGGAAGTCATTATGGATTTGAGGTAATTGCACTCACATTTTCACCACATTACTTGATTACATCTAAAGCTCCTGTCCTGTGGTCTATGCCACTGCTACACTCATCTCCACCAATTACCAATTTAAGCTTTATTACCCATGTACTAATAGTCACCTGCTTATCACGCTACATAACATTTCATGAAAAGAGATTATCTTCTCCAACCCAGGAGTTTGTGGTTTTACTGTAAGTACCTGCTGATGTGTCTTGGATATCGGGTGGATTGTTGTATTTAGATTTATCCATATCAGTTCAGGAGAAGGCGCAGTCCCCTCATGGTCAGCGGGGCCTTATGTGGTTTTGGGGTGAAAGTTATGGGGCAAATAGTCACTCCCCAATCTTCCTTGCTGAACGTGGTGTTTCCTTGTGGGGAGTGACGAGGTCAGGGCATAGATGCCAAGTGTCAACTTGCTACGTATTTACATAATTGTAATTTGTTCACTGAAACACATCACATTGACAGTGCACACGCTCCAGGTTTGGCATATTAGAAATGAATCAACTTCTCCGCATTGATCTGAAATAGTGA
>JAVQJF010008953.1:0-47000 GCA_036023855.1 Gadopsis marmoratus | reverse complement strand
GCGAACATTTTAGTCAAAACAACATCTGCCTCTAACCTCACTTCCCTCTTGTCTCACTTTTCTCTGTCTCCAGATTCTTACACATCCCCCTATCTTTCATGGCCCACCACTCTATCTCTTCAGCCCTTGGTTCATGCCTATACAAGGACACATCCGAGAAATAAGGACCATAACTAAAACACATATCACAGTATATAACAATCATCATCATAGATGCATTATATAGTTGTGCATAATGTATATCGACCTCATGCGCTTTATAGAAAAAGTCCCACAATGCAATACAATTGTTGGCTGTAAAACCAAAAGAGTGAGCTGAAAATCGCTAAAAAGCTGATAGAACCTGCAGTCAGGTGATAGTTCTCTGTGGTTTCATTACTGCAAGCTAGCTCTTTTACGTTACACAGTTATTTAATCCGTTAGTGATATAAAAATATTGATTTATTTTAAACATATTGCACTGTTTGCCACTGCATTGCATTCAGGCCTATTAGTTCAAAAAATGTTGATGTTTTTTAATGAAAATTAATGTATACACTAATCATTATACATGAGCTACATTTTGTTTGTTTAACCACTGTATGTAATTCACCAAATACATTTCACCTTCATAACAGCCACAATCATCAAAGCTCATCTAAGCAATTTGATAGGTCAAAGAGATGTGCTGACAAGTACTTTAAGCTCTTATTCTCCATTCTCACTTTCGTAAACAGGCAGCTAGTGGCAACCTTCCCCATTTCCCCGTTTTTAAAACTTTACGTGTGAACCCCACTTCCAATAAAAGCTTTAGAGACAACACGCGTTTGTTGGTAACTGTTTCTAAAGGCTGTGTCGCACATAAGGGTATTTGCCAGGGTGATGCAGCTGTTAGTCGTGTCACATGTAGAGGACGAAAAAGAGAGAGGCAGAGAAATGAATAGATTTCCCCCATGCACACAAATCCCTGCACTGCACTGTGTGTGTGTGACAGCATGATGTGCATCATGCTGCTGTTGGGCTATTCCTGGGGAGAACTGCAGCAAACATACACAGTCGGCTTGGAGGGTGAGTCACCGGGATCTCCAGCAGGGATTTGGCTTGCCACGCTGCTGAAGTTACCATCTAATACCTATCATCAGTTAACACTTTTCAGACAAAAAAACACTAGTAAGAGTAACGGGAAAAAAATCCCAGACCCAATGTGGCTTTCACTAAATATGGTCCCGCCTGGTCCATCAGGGTAATTGGGGGATAGAGAAAAAACACTAGTGTTGGTAACATATAATGAAAGTTTAGTGATCCGACTGGGTAAATAAGGTCACCGCAGCACCTAATAGAAAATAAAAAATGTCAAATTTAGTGCATCATAAAATAGGTGAAAGCATTACAAAATAACCACAAGCCATATGTAGCAGCAGCAGCAGGGGAAAACACAAGATCTGAAATATGCACATGTCTACAGAAGCCATCATATGAACAGCAAATGTTCTGTTATGAAAACATGTCTTTACATCTTATCAGTACATTCAGCACCTGTGTACATCTATCGCTGTCATAGCTGTTGGCACTTCAAATTGTACATTTAATTGACGATATAAAAATATGTTCCTCCTACTCTTGGCATTATTTCTCCAGGGGTTGCAGATGTGACGTAAATGTAAATCCACATGTTACCTGGTTACAGTGCATCTTATGGGAAATTAGGTAGTTTTTGGAAAAGGAGGTTCATTATAGGAATAGTAGACATATGTCGCAGCAGGATATATTTGGCAACACAGCATTTTGGTCGTTAATTGTCATTTTGCTTCAAGCTGTCTTGAGGATATAAACAATTACCTGAGATGTAAATGAAAATGTGTGGTGGGTTGCTCAGCTTAATGTGATCCACATTTATGAGTTCACATGATAGCTTAGAAACCAAGTTACTGTAGAAAGCTGACAATATTACTCATTACCACGAATTTCAGCCTCATGTTGGTGCTGGAAGAAAAATCTGGGGATCACCAAAGCCAGTAGGATTCATCATCTGGGAACCTATATCTAAACAACATTTCATGGCAATACCGTTGTCGTTGAGATAGTTCAGTCTGGACCAAAACAGACAGAAATACCAACAAAACACTATATTCTGCAGCTCAGTGCAGTGCCCGTTGAAAACGTGCCTATTCAGAATGGACTGATTGTTTAAAGACTTTACTACAACGTTACGTCTCCGGTCTCTCTTTCTTCCTCTGTTCTTGAATGTACTGTAGCCATGGATGTATAAAGAGAACTGGCTACAGTGTCGGAGGCGGGTCCCCATTCATTCATATGAAAGTTGCTCAGTGGCGCACGAAACCTTCCGTGTATCAAATTACTCGAATAGCTTCTGCATTGTGTGGCCCATAGAGGAAGCACACTAGCGTTTCTTTAAGGACATATCGATTTAAAACCTGGTAATCTCTAGCTCAGTGATTAACAGGTGATTAACAGTCCGCTGCTTGATAGTGGCCTGCCCAAAATGAATAGAATATACCGCTGCAGCTACGAGGTCTGTGTGGATAATGTTGGTATCATAATAAAGCTAATACTCGTGAGATTTCTGCGGCGGTGTAAGCAGATGTCACTGGTTTTTGATGGTTTATTCATTGATCAGTTGTTCGTACCTTGATAGGAGTCATACTGTTAAAATCTGCAGAGTCTAAGTTACGATTTCACGTGTTGTTTATGTGGCTCGCTAGTGACGTTATCAATACTGGACCGTTGTGATCGCAGGCATGCCCCGTGCTCAGACGGAGTAAGCTGTTTACTACACTGTCAGAAAGTAGCTTGGTGTTTGACTTGTGTTTTGTTTAGGTAGATATGGTCACGCTAGTTTGTTAGTCAGGCTTCTTCTGGACAAGACTATGTCATGAATATGTTGCCACGTGTTTGAATGCCCTGTGAAAGTGAGAGTAAGGCCCCCGTATACTACATAAGGGCTATTTAAGTGTTCCTACTGGCGAGTTGATGTACCTCAAAAAATATTATCCACTGATTTACAGACATCTCTTTCACAATGTAAGTCTATGGGGAAAAGTTATTTTGGGCCAGTGTGCATCATGTGACGGACACGGAAGTTGTCATTTTTGCTACTTTAAAGCCTGGCGCACCCCCTGATGGCTTGACTGTACCAAGCGACGGAGAGCAAGCAGCACCCAGCATGCCGTTTGGCGATTTAACAGTTAAAAGGGGTCCCTTCTCAATACACTACACAGTGTGTACGTCTGGCAGTAGTAATGCACTAATAATAAATATGGCCCGTAGATCTCAAGAACTCGCAACACTGCCACTTCCTTGGGTCCTCAATAATAAACCCGCCAAGTGTGAAGTCAATCGGATGAACGGTTGTCAAGATAATTGAAGGACAGACAGACAGAGACTCTTTCCATTTTAGTTAGATTGCACACATGGCTAGAAAGGTGAAGTATGAGAAACAGAGTGTAAAAGCGCAAGAAACAGACAAAAGAGAGGAGAAAAAGAGTGCTACTGTAGACTCAGATGCTCCCACATGCCATCATCCTGTTCCACCATACCACCTATTAGCAGTAACCTGACCATCAAACGTAAACATTGCATTGCCTGCTCCTGGTACTAATGAAACAAATTAAAATAAAAGCCTGATTCTTGGAAGAAACCGATGAGAGAAGGACGCATATAGCAGAACTGGGTAGTCAAAATGAGAGATTAAACTGCTTGTGTATGAAAGAAAGGCAGTTGTTTCCCTTAATAATGGCAGTTGCCATTGTCTGCCACAGACAAAAAACCATGGCTTCCTTACCCTGGGACCAAATGAAACAATTTTTCATACACAATAAAATGTCAAAATGCCCAGAGATCAGATGGATTGTTCAGTTCATGAAAACGAAACAGGTCAGAAAATAAACAACTTTTTTATTAGATGCTGCTGATGAAAAAGAAATAAGGTTATTTCTGCTCTTTGTACACTGAGGCAAACAAATCCAAATGTGTCTAGGGTAAATGTGTTCATGCTTGTAAGATGTCCAATGCCAAGTCCTATAAGTGTAATAATTTGGTTGTTTCTCCCTTAATAAAGTGCAAGCTGAACTGGTAATGGAAACAAATGAATGTATAAGTGTATGAGAGAGATACTCCCAACTTTATAAATGGAACAGAACATTCCTTTCAGTGTCAATTTCAAGTTGTTTGTTTCAGAGAAACAGCTTTCTGTTGGATGTTACGAGAGCTCTTGTTCCGTCGCTCTCTCCTGGCGCTGTCGCAGCCTTGCCCCGATAGCGCTGTTGCTATTCTCGGTTGCTCTCGATCATTCTTCCTCTGGGTCTCTGTCTGTGCGCCTTATAACCATGTACCTTCCCGTGGTACCTTCCCAGCTGGCCGTCAACTGACCGAACTACCTGCGGAAACAGACATGGGAGACAGGCAACAACACTCCATCTCTCCAGTGCTGTAACATTGGACAATCAAATACAAATTGAGTTTTACGGTAGCAGAACAGTTATTTTTGGAAGACTGAATGAACTCAATGTTAGAAGCTCGTTTTGCAGACTACAGATTAAAACGTGTTCATTACATTCAGGTATGCATGTTTTATAGACCTGCTATTTGTTTGAAAGACATTTTTCATCCAATACAACAATACAAACTATCAAGAGATTTGAGAAATCCACCTTGACCAAATGCACGCACACACTGTAAACATTTTGATTTTACATAATTCAATTCAATTCAATTCAATTCAATTTTAAGACAAAGTCACCCACATTGTGGGCGGCTGTGGCTGAGAGGGTAGTGTGGTTCGTAGCTGGTTTGATCCCAGCCCCTCCTGTCCACATGTCCAAGTGTCGCTGGGCAAGACACTGAACCCCAAATTGTCCCCGGTGGAGGCCAGCATGGCAACTGTGTCCCCATCGGTGTGTGAATGGGTGAATTAGACTACCGTTCAAGCTTAGATTACTGTTACAGCGATTATGGAAACCGTTTCGGTTGAAAAGCGCTATATAAGAAAGAGAGTCCATTTACCCACAATTGTCTTTCCTGCTTTGTTTTTGGTTTTCTTTTGCCTGTCGTAGTCCGTGGTAAATCCGGCATTTTTGACAGCGACAGTTTTTCTAGTATAAGAAACTGGTCCACAAAACCACAAAACACCTCCCTTTCAGACACAATGCGACAACAGCATCACTGCACTCTGAAACCCATTATTTCCAATGGCCAAAAGAAATGAGGCCGCCAGCCTCAAAACGCTTATATTGTGCTTGTCTGAATTCCCTAAATTTTACAAGTTCATGCTTGTATCAAGACCTCGGAAGGAAAACCCTATCTATCTTGGAAACACGTCTCCAACCAAGTAGGTGGCATCAACAAAATGACATAGTTTTGACAACGCCACCTTTTGCTCTGTCCTCCAAATCTTCCCTGAACTCCTAGTCAGATGCACAATGAACCCAGTGCGAGTGCAGCTCAAATCGCGTTGTGTCTGAAAGGGACTTCAGTGAAAGAGCTATCTTAGGGAACTACTGTGCCTGGCTAGTATCCACATGTTCCCAGATTCACTTTGTCTCACCTTGTCCATCTCTCTGTCAGTAATACAAAGCAGCCCAAGGTGTTATCTTTGGGACACCCCTCCTAAGAACACCTGGCCAACTTTTCTACAAAGACCCAAACAATGCTGTGTTTGAATATTTAAAGGGCTCTTTAGAAAATGTCCTTCGTGGTATGATTTCATTTGATGGTAAAGTAAAATAGAGTTTGCCTGTTTCCTAACTTCTAAGCTAACCTTTAGCATTGCATTCATCAAGGTTTACCTTGAGAGTTTAATTATTTATTAATTGATATTACTGAAATAAATCACACAAGAAAACTGCTTTGGGTTCTTATTTGGAAATTATTTGGCTTTGCATTATTTTTGCCAGTAAGATCCTGGTAGTAGCAGCTTGAGCAGCACAGACACGAACAAGTGAACTCTGACGTCACAGAGAAATATTTGGCTGTAAGTTCATGAGCTAATAAAAAAGTGGAAGTTGTTGGGATGGTTTAAGGTTCACATTTGAGCATTGTTGTGCCAGTGGTTTGACGCACCATTTTATTTGTTCAGGAAACTTGCATTGTGTAGCCTAAATCAACAGACTGATGGAGAGGACAAAGGTACAGGATCTCAGGCACGGTATGAATTTGGTTTAAAAGGAAACAGGAGTGGCACATTACCCACAGGTTATTGTCCATTTATTTTCTTGTAACATCAAATCAAATCAAATCAAAATCAAATCAAATCAAATCAAATCAAATCAAATCAAATTTTATTTATATAGCGCTATATCATAGCGACAGTCGACACCTGATTGGACAGCGTTTGAACTCTGATGCCTAACTGAACAAAAAGCAGGAAGGACATTAACATTTTAACATTGTAACAGTCAAGTTATTTGTGTGTGAAAAAATAACTATAGCGCAAATGCACATGTACACAACTCGCCGTCAAAAAAAACTCGCCCTATTAAAGTAAAAACCAAATATATACTGTACGCCATTGGTTTAAACCAGGGTTTTATCAAGGGCTTTGGGTACAGTGTTCCAAGATGATGCCCCATTCAATTGGAAACTGCTCACTTGGTGCATATGAGTGGATTCTGTTGGGGGGCCCAAAGCATTATCTGTCATGATATAGTGAGAGGCCGGGTCATTGCCGGCAAGTACGTCCCCGCCCGCTGACTGCTACTGGGACTACAACGTGTGAGAAGGAACTACAGATCCCAGAAGCAGCAGGGACACCATGAGCCGGCAGGCTCAGCTGTCATGCATCAGCTGATTGCTACTGATGAGAGGAGCTGTGTTAAAAGGGGTTGAAGAAGAAGAAAGGAGGAGGAGAAGTTGGGAGAAGGAAAAGGATGCTCGTGGAGAACGAACTAAAAAGACTGAGAGAAAGACAAGTGTCTTTTGTTTTGTTCTGTTGATTGACAGCTGTTTGTACAAAGTGTATGGAGAAGGGTTGAAATAAACCAGTTTTGAGTTTAACAGCCGAGACGGAGTGATCACTGAGCACGATCACCACAGCCGAAGCCTAAAACTGACTGGATCCATCTTTCGCCGCATCACACTGTCTAATTTTAAAAAAAAAAAGGTTATTACACATATTAATTCACTTTTTATTGCAGGTTTTCTGGAAATCAGGTTGATGTTTTCACTACATTGGGAGGGAAGAAAACACTTGGCCTTAGTTTCTGAACGTATTCAATATTGACCCAAGACTCTGAAAGTAAAGTAAACTTTTAATAACTACTGTATGTTCTACTTTATACAAAGTGCACACATTATGGTTGCTTCTGCTCACAGCTACCAGCACAGGAGATTATACTATGTGCTAAACTGTACAGGGCTGTTTTTATGAGTTAGTGCATACATTGTGTGTTCCAGAATGTGTGAAGCAATAATTTCAAGTATGTCAGAGGTAATGCTGCGTGTACCTCACATCAGAAGTATTTGTGTGTCTACATTGACTTCAGGGGAGACTTTACATTGTATCTGAGATGAATAAAAAATAATTGGAATTTTGCGGCACACAAATGTACACATTTCAGTTCAAAATGATTGACCATTATTGATCCGACTGTAGAATCTCAAAGTGGAGTTAATGTCATCTCATCTGACCTATCTCTCCCTCACTGCCTCCCACCATCCCACCCTCTCTCCCCTTCCTCTTTCCTGTCGTGGTATTTTACAATAATGAATGTATTGAAAATTAAACTGTTGCCATGGATCACTAGACAAATCTGTCCTCTGACTCTCCTTTCTTCTCTTCCTTTAATCCCTCCATCGCTGACTCTCTTGCTGCTTTCTTTTTCAGCATATCACCACTTTCTTACAGTATCCATAGCAACATGCACTCATGTCCCTCTTTCCCTGAAATTACCTGACGAAATAAATTGTAGGACCACTGTACTGCCTCGCAATATCAACAATGTCATCCTCCTCAACAATGCATGTCCTGTAACAGTGGCTGAGCTTTTTTCAGCCGTTGTCGCTCTGTCCACTGCTTTTGATGTGATACATGTGATACACACATACACACGTGTAGGGAGCAGCAACGCTCAAACACACACACACGCATCCCACAATGAAACATGACTTTAACCCATCCATCCATCCATCCATCCATCCATCCATCCATCCATCCATCGAATCTTTCCTCCAATCTTTGCCCAGTCGTGGTCAGGGACAGGGGTTATATATTTTTTTATGGAGTGAGCATAGTGAGCACATACCTAGTGAGCATGGGGAGAACATGCAAACTCCACACAGAAAGGCCTGGTCCCCCAGGGGAATTGAACCCAAGACCTTCTTGCTGTGAGGCAGCAGTGCAAACTGACTCACCATAACAACCCACACTCATAGCGGCCCTGGAGGAAAAGTCAAGGGATCACAAAAGTCAGATGGATTCATCCTCTGGGGAACATACATTTGTGTACAAAATGCCATGGCAATCCATCTAATAGTTGCTGAGCTATTTCTGGCTGGGCCAAATTAGTGGAGCAACCAACTGACAAATAGACCATCATTGCCATCTCTACAACCATGCTAGTGGCTAAAGAAAAAAATAATTTTGTAATTTGCATTATCATAAATAGTGTAACCCTTTCACCATCGGCTCTTAGGGTTAATAAAGGATTAGACCTCTTTAACCTTCATAACATGGTCATATGATGACAGAGACATTCCATTGTTTTAAATCCTGCCTAGGGGAATGATGATTCTCACTCAGTATTTCAGGCTTTCAGTCTGTATTAATTAAATGGCAGCCAATAGAATACAAAACTTCAACATGAAAAACGAGAAATATCAAATAAAATAGAAATGACCCAGAGAATGTGTCTTTAGTCTGTTTTAACCAAAAAGTGCACTTTATGTTTTAACGGGTTCTTTTTAAGCAAGCTTGCATTAAGGTTTGTTAGTTGGAACTCATGATGAACAGTTGTGTGGAATGAGAACAGCCTCTATCCAGTTTGCAGGAATTACTGTCACCACACAGTCCCAAACTCAATAGCATGTATGCACCCGCAAGCATTAAGCGTTATCAGGTTTTTCTCTACTTCCACAATTAAATGAGGTTAATAATAGAACAGATTTTTGGAAATAGGGACTTTGTGTCCTATTTTGACGTTGTGACCAACAGTGTGACTGTGCTGTTTTTATTGAAAAGCTACTTTGTTTTGCTGCTTTTGCAGATAAAATACAGGACATTCTTTAGGTGTGTTGATCCTGCAGTCGTTCTAAACTGGTTGAAAACTTGAGATAAAAAAAGGTTGAAATCCTTGGTATGCTCGTGATAAATCTCAGTGCTTATAAAGAGTGCTTTCTGTTGTGGTCTTTTCAATGGAAATCTAAGAAAAGGAGGGTGAAGGACAAATGTTTGCTGACTTCTGACTGAATAATCATTCCTATTTACCTTCAGCCTTAAACCGCTACCATGTTTCAACAATCTCAAATTTTTCCACTGGGCTTTGCTTTTGAAGCTTATCTGAGTGCTGCTGTGATTTGTCTAAGCAACTTGAGATTCAAAGCAACACGAGCACACAGTGGAGATGGGGCCTCTATTTTTGATGACAAATCTGTTGAGAGCTTAATAGCTTCAGAATGTAATTTGTTCTACAGCAACTTAATATAAATAGGTATGTGGTGCTGCATGAGTGGCAGCCTGTTACAGCAGCTCTTGCTTACCGTTCAGGTTTTGTCTTCTAGTTTCTCTAATGTAAATTGTTTTTGTAGGTTTTTTTTATGTGTATGTACTTTTTAATTTGTCTGTACACTATGGACATGGTCCGACATGGTTGTCTGCAACACGGGGGCCGTGCAGGGAACAGTCCTAGCTCTACACTGCGGACCTCACAAACAACTCTGCTAACTGCCACCTGCAAAGGTTCTCTGACGACTCTGCAATCGTCAGCCTCATCACAGATAGGGATGACAGAGAGTACAGAGAACTGACCCAGCGTTTTGCGAACTGGTATCGGCAGAGCTGCTTCCAGATCAATGCAGGGAAAACGAAAGAGCTGGTGGTGGACTTCCGTAGGTGCAAAAGCTCTCCCACCATACCAGTCCCACAGGTCTTTTGGCATACAGGAGGACACTCCTGAGGAAGTTTTTTGACTCTGTGGTGGCATCAGCCATCTTCTATGGAGTGGTCTGCTGGGGCAGCAGTATCTCTACTGCTGACAGGAAGAGACTCAACAGACTGGTTAAGAAGGCCAGCTCTGTCCTTGGATGCCCCCTTGACCCAGTGGAGGTGGTGGCATAAAGGAGAATGATGGCTAAGCTATCATCTCTGTTTGAAATTGAATTCCTTCAGTAACAGGCTGAGATACTGCAGGTCCTTCCTTCTTGCTGCTGTCAGACCTTACCGTGAAGACTGATCCCAGTAGATCACACACACCAAAATGACAATATATACACAGTACATCAAACTGTGGAATATCAATCTTCCTACGTGAAATAATGTCAATTTTAATTCTGATTAATTATTTATTTATTATACCTTGCTTTTTCTCACTGATGTTTGTTGCTATTGTGCTATCCCCTTGTTGCTGTATTAATGTACATTTCCCCCGCTGTGGGATTAATAAAGGATTATCTTATCTAACATTAAGAGGGGGGGTAAAGGTACAGCAAAGCAAAGATGTGCATGCACATGTTTTTGTAAAAGTATACTCTCTTTCAGAGGAATTCAAACTAAACCTGAACACACCCCTCTGACAATCTATCATCACTCTGTAACTCTGCACTGAACATATCAGCTGACTCCTTCTTCACATGCACACACAAACACACATGTACACAGACACTGGCTGGATAGTTCACTTGATTGTTGATTCATGTCAATTTTACAAATTCACATGCATGTGTGTAAATGCTACCCAGTGCTAGCTAACAGGGTCTCTCAGACCAATGCAGTGTCAGATGGTAAACTCCATACATGTGATCAAAGGCAAAGCACTGTTTTAAAAAGTCTCACCGTGTTCTGGAGAAGACCCACTGGAAGCGACCAAATCATGCAACATCGTCTTTGTTGTGGTGGACGTGTCAATGCTTGCATGCTCGCAAACTGTAAAATTACAACTTGCTCTTTCTTCCACAATTTATGTGATGTTGTGGCCAAGCAGCACTTCGATTTTGTTTGTATCTGTAATCCCAGAGGCAAGGAAGTGGTAGTAGCAATGAGGGTCCCAGAAAGTACAATAATGACATCCTCCTCAGACACAGAAAGTAAAGACTTAACTTTACCTCCTGAGCGATTCGCTCAGGTCTCATAGAAAATGAATGGGAGCAAACTTCGTTTTGGGTCTGTACCCTTCACCTGTCAGTGCCTTTGTGGCTTGTACAATAGGAGATAGACAGTCAGAAGTTATCAGCTATCTCAAAAAAAGTATACCAGAAAACAGCTTTTATAGTATTCTGGAGACAAAGAAATGTATTTCCATTGGCCATTGTAAATGTTATATAAGTTTGGACCTATAGGAACTTTCCAACTCAAACTGAATCCTCCAATCTGCTGAGCAGAAACGTTTCCATATAAGGACCTGTGTTTCACCATGTAGCTGACCTTTTTGACCTCTTATATGAGAGTCACGTTGCTCAACATACACACATAGACTTAAATACATGAATTTACTTTCACGAGAGTTTAAAGGTCGATTAATCGGTTGCTCAGTCAGTGACCGGTTAATCATTTGAGTTAGTGTCTAAGCAAAACTGACAAATGTTCCAGCTTCTCAAATGTGATGATTGCTTTCCATCAATGTAAATTTTAGATTTTAGACAGTTAGTTGGGCAAACAGGACATTTGAAGACATCACCTAGGAGTGTGAGAAATTGATTTTTTTTTCCTTTGACAAAAACCTGTGCACACTGCAGAAATGCAGCTGAACAGATCTGTTTGGCCTCTGTTTATGCTTTTATATAACCTAAATGTGCTTGTTCACATGTGACTTTGTTAAACAGGCCTTTCTGCAGGCCATTATAAGCTATTTTAAAGCCAACGCCACTATGAGTGAGTCACAGCGGGATGATTGACCCTGTAGGTGTTGATGGCTTGAAGATGAGGATGACATCCCAACATGCTGTGGCTTTAGATGTTATGCATCCTCTATTACTATTTCAGCCTCAACTGGCTCAGGGGAGATGTGATCACAGGGCTCCGCAATACGCCTGCAATCTGTAGTGGAAAGTACAAGGGCTGAGGGTGAATAATTGATGAAGATTCACTCTTTGAAGGATTGAGTGACTGGATGACTGACTGTCGTACTGCAGAGAGAAAGAAAAATGAGTCGATTCAAGAGAAAAAGGATTTAGATTGAGGCTCTTTAACTACTTTCTTTGTCTTTGTTGAGTTTATTCACTTGTGTTTGATGTGTTTTCTTTTGCTCTTTTGTTCCAAATGCCCTCACATCACCTGGCATCCCCTTTCCCATCTTTTCTATGCCTCCACCGCTCCTCTCCACTATTTTGTTTCACTACTTCTCTTCCCCCTGCTCAGCTCAGGTGATATAAGGTATGGCGACAGCTATTGAAACCTGAGGGATTAAGCAAAGCTATTTTAGCACCTAACACCACAGTATCTCACGCACATAACACAAACACGCCACAGACAACCAGGTGATATAAGTTAGAGAGACACAGCTATTCAGACTCGGGGGAAGGAAGAGTATGTCTATTTTCAAGACACAGGTCTTCCAGGCCGGGATAACAAGGATGCAGCGCACACACACACATGCAAAAATACAAAGGTGAGCACAAGCTCATATACTCCACCTACACATGTGAAGAGAGAACGTAGTTTAACACAGCTACTGTCAAGCTGTTCCCACACTCAGGAATCCAGAGCACCTGAAGTCAACACTCAGAGAAGGTTTACTGGAACACATCCTCTCTGCAGACTCATATTGTCGACTTGTTTTAGTTTTGCTACTCAAAGCTCATTTATTTTGTGTGCGTTTGTGCTTTTGTATGATGGACAATATAAGCAGTACTCCTTGACATCAGAATTAATCGTAAATGGATGCATTCGACTGTCCCCTTTTCTCTTGTTGCCATTGTAACAACTGAACTTCAGTTATTGTGTGTTTACTCTCATTCTGGAGTATTGGCAGATTATGAGTGTGATGCATAAATATTAGTTAGTAGTTGTTATGCTTTATGTTTCTGAGAATGTTTATTAAGTTTTTTTATGTACTTACAGTAAGATTCATATAGCTGATCTTATATTGCTATTTAAACTGCAGTTAATAATACGTCTTGGTTGCATTGGAGAATTAATGAGCTGGTAGACCTTATTTGTTTGTTGACCTTCGGTTACTCACACGAGAGTTGAGATGAAAGGGACAAGAAGAAGGAGAAGAAGATGGAGGAGAGGAGAGAAGAACGTGAGTGAGTCATCAACGACAAGAAAAAGTGTTTTACCTCTTGTGGCAGGCCAGGGTCCGAAAGGCAGGAGTCACCATGAGTTCAATAAACAAATGAGCTTTTATTCAAAATGTTTCGGGGATAAAGGGACCGGGACAAACGATAACACAAGACGTCCTCTGTAACCGGGTATCACAAGCTCTCCCCCGTCGGCGAGCCCTCACCGTCTCCTCAACTGCTCCTTATGAGCCCCCGCCAGTTGATTGGTTGCCCGTGGCACTCGTCGGCTGAATGCTGGCAGGTGCGCTCCCGCACAGGTGTGGCGTGGCCGTATGGGATGTATACCGCTTCGTTAATTCGGGCGGGGCCCCGCCTCCTGGGGGGCTGTGGTTCAGGCCCCCAGCCTGGTCTGCCACACTCTAACCTCTTTTTTGTGGTTTAAACAAATGCAAAATGTATTCAAACACCTGATGAATGATACATTAAAATCAGTTTTTGATTATTGCGTTATTGGCCTATTTAAAGGTACTGTATGTAACTTTTAACATGCATTTTTAAGTATTTATCACTTTATATTGCATGTGTGTGAACAGAATGTAATGTAACTTAAAAGATGAGACCTTTCCCGATTTTCTCAGTTGCCTAAAGCAGCCTGTGGTTTGATTTCTATGTAGAGGATGTTTGCGCACTCCCGAGTCCAGCTACAGGTCAGAGTTCAACTCCACAAAAAAATCAAAAGAAGAAGCTCCTCAGAAGCGCTAATGTTAGCTTAGAAATTGAGTCCACTAACATCACCAAACGGCCAGGGAAGCTAACATTACTGCAAAGGATGTCCAACGGCTCGCTAGCAAACATAGCAAAATAGAGTTGATAAGGAGCTATTTCATCCAGCGTCCTTTAGTTTGCTTGCTCGCTAATATTAATTCGGCTGGCACACTGCAGGGCTCCAATATTCACTCCTTATTACACCAAGGTGCCATTTCGAGCATAGCTGCTCTTCATCAGACAGCACTACAAATCATGCCCTGTAATGTCAAGATGCATTTTATCTCCAATACTTTAGATATGTTTGTTACCTCTCATGCTCAATCTCCTATATGTCTCCTCTGTGGAACAACCTGATTTTTCATCCTTGCCAAAATGACACCCATGCTTATGCATTTCTGCTGATGTATACCCATGTAATGAATGTACCTACTTGTCTGTCTAGGTTATAATTCTTGCTTTTTTCTCTGTCTCTCTCTTCTCCATAAAGGACATGACCTCAGCTATGTGCAATGACAACAATAGGAGCAAGAAAAGCGCAAAGTCCTGTGTTTGGTTCAAAGTACCATACTTTGTTTATTAAAATACCTACTGTGTCTCTGAGATGCCGTCCCAACTATGCTGCTAAAAGATGATTTACCATTGGTTAGCACTTCCTTACTAGATATGATCAATGCAGAATATAATTTAAAATTCTTCTCCATACCTATTAAGTTCTTAATGGTCAGGCACCATCATATCTGAAAGACCTCATACCCTATTACCCCGCTAGAGCACTGCGCTCCCAGAATGCAGGGCTCCTTGTGGCTCCTACAGTCTTTAAAAGTAGAATGGCAGCCAGAGCCTTCAGCTATAAGCTCCTCTCCTGTGGAACCAGCTTCCAGTCTGTGTACGGGAGACAGACACCCTCCTCATATTTAGGTGTAGGCTTAAGACTTTCCTCTTTGATAAAGATTATAGCAGGACTGACTCAGGTGAGCCCTGAGCCACCCCTTAGTTAGGCTGCTATATAGGCCTAGACTGCCGGGAGACTTCCTACAATGCACGGAGCTCTTGTCTCCTCCTCTCCCTCTACATCTGTATGCACTCGTATGCCATTATTGCTTGTTACCAACTGAACTGCTTCCCTTTCTCTCCTCTCTCTCTTTCTTTCTGCTGCTGTCTGCAAGTGTTTCTGCCTCCGGATCTGTGGAGTCTGGATCTGTGGAAGTGGATTGCTCTGCAGCCACTGCTGCTCTTATTGTTACTGCTGTTGTTATTAGTATTACTATTATTGTATTGCTACTACTATTATTTTTATTAATGTTAAGATCAGTACCATTGCTACTACTGTTGCTTTACATCTTGTGACTTCACAGGAGGCAGGTCACCTAACTGACCCTTGGTAGATAGGTGTGGTGCGTGGAAACACAACGACAAGTCGTCTAAACTTAAAGAAGGGTGTATTTCAACCTCTATTTTATTAACCAAACTCAAAACACTTGGCATTAAGCACAAGCCTGAACTGCTGAACACACGGTTGTCTCTCTGGCCGGACCCTCAGCCACCAGGTCCTCTCTGTAGCTCTTTGCAGCTCTTCCTCAGCCGGCTCCCTCGACAGCTGCACGTCTGCGCCTTTTGTCCGTGTGTCCTCCGCTCTCATGGCAATCAGGTGATGCGAATCAGCTGGGCCGCTTCTCCAGCTGCCTGATTGCCTGTGGGTTGGGCGTTCTGGCCATGCTGGGTTGGGCTCCGACGGCCCCACCCGGCCGGCACATGCTCTCCGTTCATGACTCGGCCCATGGCGATGTCACACTATGATGAACTGCGTCTTCTTACAGCAGGAAACACTTTAAACAACTTAAACGCAGCCACAGGAACATGTCTCAAACATAGAAAATAGAAAAGATATATGTTATAATATTACCTAAGAATGTCGTAGCAGCACAGAAAACACAATCTGGTGACAAACTCTCACTGAGCCGTAAACAAGATCACCAACAACGTCGTGGTTATTCTAACATCTTCAGCAGCAACAGAGACATGAATCACAGCTCCAAATCTAATGTTCACACTCTCCTCCGGCGGTTTAGGAATGAATACATGACCCTTTTATTGATCTGCACATTTCTGGAGGTAAATGATTAATGGCCGTGTATGTATTGATTGATACGGTACTTTGCATGATGGAATATTGACACAACAAGGAGTCTCACACGAACTCTCTGGGCCTCTCTTCTGTCGTCTCTCAGAAAATCCTCTCGGAGCATTCAAGTCCCGGTTCTTCTTCCCAGGAGAACCAGTCAGCCAACGTGAACTCCTTGCTGGGTGGTCGAGGCGTCGACGTGGAAAACCCTCGCTCGGCCCTCTCCCCGCTGACCAACTCGCTCCTGGAGCAGCTGGAGGCTCGAATTAAAGAGCTGAAGGCGTGGCTGCGAGACACCGAGCTCCTCATCTTCAACTCCTGCCTCAGACAGGACAAAGACGCCTCAGAGCAGCTCCACAGCTTCAAGGTAGGCGAAGCAGTGCTTCAGTCAGCCTGGGGTGATGTTGGCGGCATCGACGCCTGTTGGGTTGCTTTCATATAAATGCAGGAAAACACAGGAGCACATGCACTATATAGATAAATATCCTTACTGTATATATACATTACGATCTACTATATACAAAAGGTAAATACTTTATACACCAAACCTTCAGGCGTGTGTTAGTACAGTCTCATAACTTTCTTTGCTAACTTTTGCTGTAAAATATGTGACAGAGTGTTGGCCAATCAACATCAAGCTTTTAAGAAAACAGGTTTGCTGTGTGTGTGTGTGTGGGGGGGGGGGGGGTGTTGCTAAGTATATCAATACAACGTGTTAATGAGGCCAGATGAAAGCAGGGCTGTTTTGAAGCGATGGATGTATAGAGGAAACAGCAGTTAGCCTTAAAAGCTGCGGGACACTAACAGGATATTAATCAGCCTACATCACACAGCGAACAGCTAGCTGCGCTGATTAGCCTAGCCCTGCCGTGTGACTGACAACCGGGAACACACACACACACACACACACACACAGTCATACAAGTACAGGAATGCGTACTACACATTGATTCACGTATGTATATGTACCCACACACACTGACAAGTCAGTGACTCTTGCACACACACACATAAATGAATGCATAAAAAATACACACAAATGAGAACACACACTTCTACACAGACATACACACACAACTCTGATGGATCTTAAAATTGGGTTTTTATCAAACCCCCATTTAAGTTGAGCAGCACCATTGTGTGTGTGAGTGTGTGTGTGTGTGTGTGTGTTTGTGTGTGTGCGCGTGTGCTGTTGTATGCTCATTCCTGTGAGGACACACTTGAGTTTAGAGATTCAGAGTGAGCACATTTTGGAAAAAGTGGGGAAAATATTTGTGGCGTCTTTTCAGCTTCTCCAAAAGGCGGTTTGAGGCACAGCACCCATTGTCTTTGGGTGTCATTGTCATTGGCAATTTAAAAATCATTACAGCTCGTCACGCAGAAACCCGAGACGCACCGCTGCTGCCCTGTTTCCCAGCAACGATGTAGATTTTATCACGGTGACTCCGCAGAACGTCACATCCCAGCTGCTGCCGATCATTATGAAGTCGCCTTGCGGTTGGATGTAATGTCACGCTTAATCCCATAACTGACGGGTGCACGTCACATCCTAATGACGTCACATCATTAGGATGAACGGTTGCCGGTGTGAATGCGCAAGCTTAATCTGATTCACGTTATGGCCAGGAGCGCACGCTAAAAACAAAAGACGAAACAAAACACCACGTCTGTACAACGCGGTGATGTCTTTGCGTGATGTCATCAAACGTCATGGCAATCTGACGAGTCGCGCTGTAATTTGTTCAGTATCGATATGAACGCAGCAAACACGCGGGCTGCCTAAATGATGAAAGTGTGTAGAAACGAGACTTTATCTGAAGAAAGTGAGCCGAGACGCTCGTACTTTTGATCCTTGTCACAGCTCTCAGTGGGACGCCATTGATTTGTGGCAGAAAGAGGCCCTGAGCTTCTGGAGAAATGAAGATTGGAAATATTGATAGTAGTCATTTGTATGGAGAGAGAGAGAGAGAAAGAGTGGGGGGGACAAATGGAGAGAAGGGGCTCCATTTAAGAGGAGTCGGCTCCATTTTAGCGATCATTTGTCTTTTTTGTGGCGTTTGGACTCGTAAATGGGTTCGATTTCTGCGCTGCAGCTTATTACTGTACAGCTGTATGAGAAAGCAGCGGGGGTCGGCAGAGGTCGCACACACACACACACACATTACAACAATGTATTCATAAAAACACACAAATGTGCAGAGACATTTCAAAAGGACACACTGCTGCATTAAGACCAGCGCTCACTTAACCTCAGAGACCTACAGCAGGTTTTTGGGGCGCCTGACTCTCCTGTAGTTATTTGGTTTTTCTAGCCTAAGTAAGGTACGGCCGTTCATTTTAACATTATCCTAAACGTGCAAATGATCTTTCACATTATATTACAATGAGACGGGATTCGGTCAGTCAGGATCAGGACAGTCCTGAGGTTTAATGTGCCGCCTCACACTGCGCACACTTCCAAATGGCGAGCTTCTTGCAGAGCTCGCAGTGCCGCCGCCACTTGGTTGCAGTGTTTGCTACAACAGTTCCACCTGGTCGTTGGTCCGAACAGAGAAATCGCTCGCTGTTCTTCCCTCGTAGGATTTCCTGCAGCTGACTAAGCGACCAACCGCAGAGCAGACAGTCTGCTTCCTGGTTACACTGGACGTGAGTGGTCATGTGATGTACGTTTCTAGGTGTGTAGTACGGACGGAGATTGTTTCTGAAACGTTCCTGTGGACGGAAATAGTTTTTCGTTTTAAGACAAAAAACTGTTAGCGTGGATGTTGCGTTAAACCACTGGAGATTTTTTTAGGAGGTATTATATTACTCTTTACCCTCCACCTGTCCGTCTGTAACCTGGCTCGTAATTGAATTAGAGCTCCTTTAAGATACGGCGTCAGCCAGACGTTCCTCCAGCAGGCCCCGGGCCTCCGATGACTCTCTATTGTAGTGGAGAAGCTGGGGGGGGGGGGGGGGCCACACCAAGAATTAATAGTCTGACACACACACACACACACACACACACACATATAAGCACAGTGGAAGCAGATACAGACACAAATACGCACCTGCTCTGTCTGGAAGGTAAATCTGATTTTGTAATATATAAATGAATCATCTTTTCTGATGCTGCTGCATTTTATCAGGGGTTTGGATTTGGAAAACGTGGAAAGAAAATGACTTGTTTCTGAGTGACTCTGTGTTTTCAAAAGACATCTCACACCTTTACAATAACGCTGTCAGTACAGCATCACTTGCACCACAGAAACAAACCCAAAAATAAAGAAATGATGTAAAAATAGGCAAAGAACAGAAATGGCATAGTAATTTATCACCACCTTCATCGGGTGTTTCATGAAATGTCACAGAGATCATAAACTTTCTAAACATCAATAGACGTTTGTATTAAAGTGAAGATAACGGCTCATTAATCAGACGATTACCTGTATTTCTGTTTTAGCTTTTGGGATCGTGTGATCACATCATTGATATCTTCCAATCTATGGTTTCCTGTTATAATAACGATCTGTAAAAACAGACAACGGTGGGGTCACTTTGATTCGTTGTGATCAGGAAATAGCCATTTTGTGAAAGAAAGTCAACTATTGAGATATCATGCGAAGACGCAAAAACAAAATGTAAGAATCATTCCTTGTCTTTTGTGACCTTCTTTAATTTGGGCGCCAACATTATACCTGTCTGTCCTTCTGTCTTTCTTGGAAATGGGTTTGTGTCCGTGTTCAAGGTGTCTGTTCCTTCAGCCAGACGGACACACGCACAGACGCGTAGACAGTCAGTATCAGTGTGAGCGTTCAGCTCGTCCTTCTGAAGTGAAGCTCAACAAGCTGCCTGTCTCTGTCTGCCTCTACGCCTGAGTCCTCTCTTTGCTTTATCTGTCTCTCTCTCTCTCTTGTTATCTGTCCAGCTGCTCCCTCTCTCTCCCCTGCTGTTGACAGTAGATGAACCTCTCCTCTCCCACTGTTTCTTACCTTCGGCCGCCTCGTCACCCAGACCCCTCCAGCCATGCTCTTTGCCCTCTGGGCATCATTCTGTTTTCAGCTGTCCTTCCTCCCGTTTGTCCCCCCAGTTGGTAGCCCGTCCTCTGCCATTCATCAACCACTACCTCCCACCTTCTGTTGCTCCCTGCCCATCTCACCTCCCATCCTTAAACACAACCTCATTCTGTACAGCATCGATTCATAAAATCGAGCATTATTACAGCAGGGCTGCAAGGGTCATGAAATTCTTGGAAAAGTTATGAAATTAACAAAGCTGTATTCCAGGCCTGGAGATGATTTGGAACTAACAGAATGTTTTGAACAGACATTGCTTTGGCTGTTGTTTCAAACGCGTTCATAAAAATCACCAAAACGCGTCTTCAGGTTACGTGAAATGCGTTCGTCGTATGCCTAATTTAAAATGTAGTGCTGCGCTGCGTGAGCGCTGAAACGTCACTGGCATCACGTGAAACACGCTGGCGTACGCAGCCAGTTGGTGGCGGGAATGTCTAACGAGTTAGCAGTGAGCTTATCCTGCGCGTGCCTGGGAAGTGCGTGTTCGATGGCGTTTGGCTTTCGAATGACAAATATAATACACGGCTTAAAACAGAGGCAAAATTTGAAACGCACGACATCTGTACACTTTCCAACGTACAGCCAATCACAATATATGAATGTGTTACGTGATCTGTAAATGCAGGACCCCGAGATCTGCCACAGGCCTGCCTGTTAAAAGCTACTTAAATAAAGCAATGGAAACGGGAAATATATTATGGAAAGGTTTTAAAATGTCATTGGTAAAAATGTGTGCGAACTTATAATTAATGACTTCTTTGGCCAATTTACAGCTTGTTGACACACCTCACACCTTCCCCCAATGTTTGGAACTCATTAATCTTTGTTGTGAGCCGACCCTTCTCCCTGACGTTCAAACCAAAATTTCAGCATATTCATTCTCGATTTTTGTGCGGTAATATTAACGACTACTCATGCCGTCACTCAGTCATCCCTCAGTGGTCTGAATGAATTCAGAATCCCTGTCTGTCTGTCTGTCTGTCAAAAATCACTTGAAGACATTTGCTCTTTCGAGAGCACTCACTCACCTAATATTCTCTTTATTTCTCTCTCTATCTCTTGCTCTCTCTCTACAGCAAAAGCAGTGATTTGTGGTGCACTGACATGTTACTTCATGCACCTGCAGGCCTTGTGGCACTCGTGTCAGGTGGAATGTGGAACCGAGTTATGAGGCACTTATTCTCGAAGGCTTCTCTTTGATCTTCTGTGACTTTGTCTTGCGCCTCGCTGCTTTGGACAAAAGCGTCAAATGCCAAAAGGTAAAGTAGATTAAACAGAAGTGAAATGACATACAAGGCTGCATTACCAGCTGGGCAAAGTGGGCAACTGCAAAGACGCCAGACCCTCAGGGGTCTCAGCAGGGGCACACAGTTCATTTTTGCCCCGGGGCCCCCAAGTGGGTTAATCAAGCCCCGATACTTCGTGGCAGTCGCACGTAGGTTTGTTTCTGGGACAAATCCCTGGCAGTACACCTGTAAAGGACTGCCAGGACAAAGATTTGGCTAACTAATCTGTGATCTTTACAGCCAGTATGGAACGGAGGCATGATTACAGGAAACAATCGTTCTTTCAACATCAATAGGAAGTGTGAGGGTCTGGACCGATCCGAAATCCTAAATTCATGCCAACTTGGTATCTGCGTGCCCATGTCTGTGGGCGCCTGCACGGTCTTTCTGGACCACGTAACGTGCATCATTTCATGCAGTACTTCCTGTCAGCTGTCACATTGTGAAACTTTGACTGTTTTTGGTTTCTCTCAATCTGCCATCACATGATGTGATCTGGGACCAAAGACACACAAGATGTCTGACACGTCACTGTGAGGAACATTCGCAGTGTATCACATTTCTACATCACACTTGTATGAGTTGAATATTGGACCAGGATTGGCTGCTTCCAAACTGTTTGTCATGTCAGAAACGATGCTCGTGGGCCCCGTCCCTGTAAATCACACTTCCAGCGATCGCAGAGAAACGTGAACTTCTAGAAACCTCTAGCGTCAAACTCTGCACAGACATCATACGATACGGTGAAGCTCAAACATTCGACTGGAGGAAGAAGAAGACAAACATGTTCCTGAGTGGAGGGGAACTTTAAGGCACTTTCTTCAAAAGTCTATAAAAAAAACTGAGGCCTGTATTCTTTCCAAATCCATTTGTGTTCATGTGAATGTGTCGGGCAGACGTGTACCATCACTTCCATACTTCCACCCATGCTATATCAGTGTGGAGGAGCCCGAACCCTCTAACGGGGTCCGAGGGCACTTTGAGAGCAAAATTAAGGAGCTACAGCTGTTTAACACAGTTCACACTAGAGCACACATTTGAGCAAAAGTGGTGACCTGTGTTGAACAGGTTTTTCGAGTTGGACTTACATCTCTATTGGCAAACACTGCACCTTACATTTGGACATTTAATTTTCCTCGGCTTTGAGAAAATGAGTTTCCTTGTGTAACTATCTTCCTCTGGGCTCGGCGCGTTAATGGAGACCCTCAGCAGGCAGAAGGTCTGATTTGACCTGAAAATGAAGGGAACTGCAATTAGCCAAATGGAGAAGATTCTACAGTTTCATGTGTTTGCAATGAGTTAAATGTTTGGCAGGTATCCCTGCAGCTTCAGTCGTGCCCTTTGTTCTGAAAGCGGGCAGTAATACTGCTAACGCTTTAATCAAATATCTGCTGCTTGCAAGATACATGTCATCGCGCACACAAGTCATGCCGGCAGCTGCGAGCGAGAAATGAAACTGGGATAGACAAGACAACTGAGTCACACCAGGAAACGTTTCCTATTTTATTATCTAGGCTAGCTAGTTCACCACTTAGCTCAAACCGTGTTGTGTCCTCAAAATGCCGCCAGAAGTGATCCAGACAGTCTGTGTTTGTGTGTAAATATGTGCATACAACAGTCTATAAATGAATCGAGATACTCCGATTGGCTGTAACTGCATCCACTGGAGCCAATAGCAGCGTCCGATATAAGCGTGACCTTTATACTCCAGTATGTCACCAACAAAGATGGTGGGTGCGAACTGATCGATATACAAACAGGTCGAACAAGCAATGCGCCATGCGAGAGGGGAGACCATCCACATGTTTACAACATATTTTTTTACATATTAGTTTTACAGGCAGAAGTAAAGCGATTCTCTAGTTTAAGAGGCTCAAACGGCTCTAATTTGAACTGTTGCGGAGATGTGATGCATTAAATATAACCTGATTTTTCAGATTGTATACGACCCCGTGGGCCTGAAGAGGGTTAACGCGGAGTGTTATGAGACTGTGGCAGAAGAAATTATCATTATTATTATTATTAGTTAATGAATGGGAAACACTGCTATATGATGCTGCCCCCCCGTCAGCGTCTCTCAGGCAGCTAATAGAAGGTGACAGCGAGGCTCTGATATAGATACCTGCTGCATGATGAGGATTAAAGATCCAGCCGACTCCCTGCCAACAACACACTGCTGTGTGTGTGTGCGCCTTTTGATTACGCCCGCCTGTGTGTGTGTGTGTGTGTGTGTGCGAGCTCGTTGCTGTTTTTTGAAGAGGTGTTTTCTCGTTAAGAGTTGCTCGTTAGGGGTTGAAGGCGAGCAAGCAGGTGAGACGTTGCCACGGTAACGGCGTCAACAAACACATCAGACTTTCATCTTTGTCTGCGTCGGGAGGAGAAGAAAACACTCGGCTCTTTCATCTGCTAAAGGAGTAGAGACAGAGAGAGAGAGACAGCAGCAAAGAGTGACGAGGGGAGAGAGAGAGAGAGAGAGAGAGAGGAAAGATCGATGAGGAGGAGATGGGAGAAAGAGAAAGATGGCAATAGAAAAGGAGAAGAAAACTATTAATCTGCTGCAAAACTATGCAGGAAGAAACAAACTGAAAGAGATGATGGGAATGATGGAGATGGTTCTTCCAAAGTGTTGAAAGTTTGGAAAATGCTTCATTCGACAGGAACGCGCTTGAATTCGTCTAAACGTCCTGTAAAATGCTTGATTTTTCAACATAATCTGGTGTTTCTCGTGTGAACCAAACACCCTTTCATATTTGAAATGAAGCGATCGCGTCGTCGTGTTTGTCTGCTGTCTGCTGGAGTTCCCACTCACGAGTTAGATGTGACGACACAAGGCTTCGGCAGCCTGGAGATGTTTGGTTCAGGTACCCTGAAGGTGCTTGAGTTGTACTCTTACAAAGCTGTACAAAACCTGGAAAGAGAGACAGAGGCGACATGAGGGCAGAAAAGCGTGACCATCACCGATAAGAGAAAGAGATCTAATTATATATTTTAGTTTCAGTCAACACAACTCTCTGTGTCAGCTGTGTGTCCTGACTCTGTTTTCATCCTGTTCATGTTTATTTTTTCCTACATTGCACAGCTCACAGTGAACGCTTAACACGGCCGACATCAGTCAGCCTAAAGAGCTGTGCATGAAGAAAACGCTGCCTGAACCGCAGCGTTGCTTCATTTAACAGTTTGCATAATGTCCTGTAGTGTTTGGTATAATGTCCACATGTCGGTGTGCATCGCTTTGGGCAGGAGTTTGACACCCGTTTCCATCTCTATCGTGAACAAAATACCAAACACAGCGTTTTTAGGTGCATATCTCCTGCAGGGTCTTTGCTGAAATAGATGCAAAATAACAGTCTGCCTGCATCGCTCACTCACCACATATGAAGCAAAGACAGCAGTGGTGTTACTTATGAACGAAATGTGTGCAGTGGGCGTCAGTAGGACAGACTTTTAAAAGACCAGCAGACAAGATGATTTGGGAAAAATCACACGTTATGTTTGTTTTTGACTTTTCTGTAATTTGGCTTTTTTCTTTCTCTACACACTTTTACCTCTTCGGGGGCCTTTTTAACATTGCTTCAAATTAAATCATCTAAGAGGGGAAAAATCAATAGGTTTTGGCCCAAAGCACATACTAATAACTCTATCGCTTGATTGGCTATTATGGGCTATTTGTGCAGTTATTACCTTAAAGTTTCTGCAGTTTGTCTCGGCCACACTGGGATGCTGATTTTCTACCAAAATAGGTCACGAGTACATGAAGTGGTCTCAAGTACGTCATAGTAATTCCCGTGAAAAGCTAAGCTAAGAGATCTGTTTTCAGCTTTGTGGTGACAAATTTTGTCAGTTTATCCAATAGTTTTTTTTTTTATTTAGCCAAAGAAGGAGCAGGATCTTCACTTACTCCAGCAGAGTTAGTTTTCTCTGCGCAGCGACGATGCGATGTGTTATTACTTATTACTGTTACCAAGCTAACGTGAGGACGAACAAAAACACTGAGAGATTTTGAGTTTCTGCAGAAGAGGTTGGGGAGATAAAAGGCCCAACATGCGTTATAATATCCAGATGTTTGACCGACTCGGAGCCTAACCTTCATTCCAGTCGCGATGGAAAGCTACAAACGGCCCTGCAGACACCAGCAAAGCAGAACGAGACAAACCGAGACAGAAGAGATATCTGCTAAAACAGCAGGAAAAGACAGAGACAGAACCAAGGGATGAGACGGTGTGAAAGATGGAGACGGAGGAAGAGAGAGAAAGGAGTAAAACTGATCGGCCTGCAGAGAGGGAAAGATGGAGAGGGTGATCAGAGGGATGAAAAACAAGAGACAGATTGAGAGGCTGGAGAGGAGGGGGAGACGGAGAGACAAAAACAGATTGAGAGACCTGCGAGGAAAGAGAGATGCAGAAAGAAAGGGAGCGAAAGAGGCCGAAAAGACGAACACACAGAGAAATGCAGACAGACAGGAGGAGATTGGATTTTATTGATAGCAGCGTTTTTAACTCGCTCTGCTGCGTTAGTGAGAACAGTAAATGCTTTTCACTCACAAAGACTTCATACATCCTCCATTTGTTTACTGCTGATGAATATTTTAAGAGTGAAGCTTTCATCCCTAAAATGTTTCCCCGCGTGTATCGAGCGGGCGAAGGGACTTCAGCTAATAACTTACAATAGCACCTGATGATGTCAGCAGTAATCCATTTCGACTTTCCCATGAAGGCCGCGGAGGTGGATTTTTTTTCTTTTCAAACGTTTACTTTAATCAAACAACTACACGGATATTTTTCAAGAACTTTCCGTTAACCCTTCAAACCCTAAAAGGCTGTTTGTTGTTTTTTTATTTCCTGAAGAACAAAACCTCCACTTTGTTCCTTTTCTCTCACATGAACACTACAAGAGCACAGGGCCCGTGTGACCTCCGGCCTTCTCTGGAGAAATCCCCAAAAAATGAAAGTGTGAATGTCTCACTTTGGAGTCGAGCTCTCAATTTGCCAGAGTACTAAATTGATATTTTAATGCATCCAGGTTGCCAGGTTTCCTGCCATAAACGTCACAAACACGGCAGTAAAGTGAGTGGGAGAGGTTCGCCTTACTTTATTGCCTGCTTCCATTTTCAGCGAATTGCTCTAAAAGCCCTTAATGAACCCCGCTCACTTTCAGGCCCCGTTTATGTGTAATGTTAAAAACCGCAGAGCAGGAGACGGGTGGGATTCTGGGTCTGTGGAGGCAGGGCGTCAGGTTTCAATCCGAAATGTTGTGTGACCCATTTCAAGTCTTCTAAAATGATGATGATGAATGAAGATGAACACTTCATTCGTGTAATCAGCTTCAGATTCCATCCCAAGATACAGGTGTTAGTTTAGGAAATACAATGTGTTATGTTCCATGTCTAGGTGTCTGTGTTTGTAGGTGTTTGGGTACTTGTTTGTTCCGAGGTCTCGTGCTTCAGGTCTTTAGTTCTCTTGTGTCGTGCCCCTGGTCTGTTCCTGTGTGTGTCCAGTGTTTCCCTCCCTGGTGTGGTTCCCTCCTTATTTGGTGATGCTTCCTGTCTCGTTAGTCTCCCTCTGTGTTGATTTCTTTCACCTGTTCCCAGTGTTCACCTGTGTCTGATCCCCTCGTTAGTGTCTTGTGTATTTAAGTGTGTTTTGTTCTCTGTGTCTTCGTGGTGTCATAGCCAATGTCCGTGTGGGTTTTACGTGTTGAGTTCAGGGTCGTGCCTTCCGTGTGTCCTTCGTCTCGACGTTTGTGCAATTATCCAGGTGTCCGGCTTATCTTTTGTAAGTTCGCCTTTTGTTACTTATCAAATAAAAGAACATGATACTTACTGGCTGTGTGCACCTGGGTCCCTCCACCCACACCGGGACCTGACACAATGCTTACAATTAATAGAAACAAGACTCTCCTTAAAGGGAAACTGCAGTATTTTTAAACCTGGGCCCTATTTTATTTAGCTTTTACAGATTTTGGGGTCTAAATGACTAATACTTTAATTGGTCCAGTAGATCGCCTCCACCAACATCTACGGACGTAGTCCTCGTGGGCAACTGCTGCAGCGTAAAAAGTCAATCCACTAAAAGCGCTTGTTTTTGCCACTGACTCTGGTTCACTGTTGTTCTAAGAGTCTGACAACATTATGGGATGGATCCCTACAGAGACAGACCATTTTGCTAAAGATTAAGATCCTTTAAGATCTTAGTGTTTGAGCAGGAGCAGAATGTCTCGCTCCGAAATCTCACGAGAAGTCGAGCTGCTGCAGGAAGACAACGGCGCTTCTGGTTAAACCAAAAGGATCTTACTGATTAACAAGACGGTCTGTTTTTGTCAAATCAAATGCCAGAGTTTCCCTTTAACTTCAGACACTGCCAAATAATAAATCACGTTTAGACGTTTTCTTTAGTATCAATCCAACAGATTGTCTGCTTCCATGGTTCTCAGTGCAAACAGGAGCTGCTGGTAACTAATGCAACCTGGCTTGTCATCATGCACATTCACCAGAATGTAAAGAAATGCCTGTATTTTGTATTTGTGTACTGATGCCCTGCTTGTAAAGAAATACAGGCATTGCGTCGGCCAGAAACTCAGACCGTCCTCATGTTCTTATACAGGTATTTGTGGTGCGTTTAATAAAAACTATTGATATACAGGAAGATTTGCATTATTTGCAAGAACTTATTGTCACTAAGCTTCTAGAATGTGTAAAAATGCAAATTATTGGCATTTCTTAGTAGCCACACATATCCCAAAAAACAACAATATAAGGCACAACAGGTTAAACGATTATTAATAATTTGAGAATATAAGACAGCAAACCACAGCAGCTGATCACAAATGTTCTGTGTCAACAGTTGGCCAAAGAGTCTTGTTGTTTCCACCCTTTGACTTAACTTTGTGACCTTCACTGGTGTTTTACTGGCACCCAAAACTGAGTTTCACTCCAAAACAAGACTTGAAATCTCAGGAGAGAGGTTGTAGATTTGGTATATAACCATGTTTACTGTATCTCCTGTCCATGTGAGGGACCCCTTGAGGTTCCTGGACCCCAGTTGGGGAATCTGTAGCCTTCAGGCTAGAGGACAAGGTCGTGTGTGAAAGATTTGTTCTTCCAAACCCCGAAGGAAGTGATCTCCGAACACCCGCTTCCTGCCTGATGACATTTTGCCACGGTGCTCTTGAACACCGAGGCAGAATGTGGTTGCACTTTTTCGCAATTTTAGAAATTCAGCCGGACAAGACAGAAGACGTGAAACGGGAACAAAGAAAATTAAACGGTAACCGAGAGATAGTGAGTGTGGAGGACCGAGAGCGGAGAAGAGGGCAAAATGGATGAGCTAGTGGAGGAAAGAGGAGGTGAAGTAGCGCAGGGAGGAAGGCAAAATGTCAGCGAAGGAGAGAAAGGAGGGAGAGATGTGGAAGTGCATGCCGACGACAAAGTTTGGCTAGCTGTAGGCATATTAGCAGCAGCGGCGCGACTATGTGTGTGGGAACAAACTGACGACAGGAATTCATTAGGCTCGTTGTGCGATAACGAGTGCTTGTGGTTTTAATTGACTTAATCAACAAATAGAATTAATCAGAGATTTCTAATTAATGGTAATTGATTGAAATATCCACTGGGTCACCGTGCAAGCAGCCAAAATTCTCCTTATCCTTCCCTCTCTGCCTGCCTCGCTTCGGTTCTGTCCCTCGTCACGTCACACTTTGTCTTCGTCCTTCTTGCTTCTCGTCCTTTCTCTCAGTGGTTTTTCTTTCTTTCTTTTCCTCATCTCGGTCACTCTCTTTTGCTGTCTTTCTCTCTTTCATGCTCCTGTCTTCCTTTCTTCCCTCCCTTCTAACTTGTATAACTTGCACATGTTTCAACACCATTGAACCGGTTTGATTTCAGTACCAGAACTCAGATAAATATCAACTGATTTCAAATGTTGCCCAGTCTCTCTCTCTCGCTCTCTCTCTCTCGCTCTCATTTCAAAGTGCACACTAACACTAACAACCTCCACTCTCCTCCCTCCATCCCTCTCTTCACGGCAGGTCTTGGTAATTAGATTGCGGAGATGAGGAGGTGGAGGAGGGTTAAGAGGATTTTGTTTTTAGGAGAGGGAGATTTAAGAATGAGAGGGATAGAAGGGGCATGGCGTGGGAGAGCGAGGAAGAGAGATCGAGCTTGAGAGGGAGAAGGAGAAAGCGAGAGAGAGAGTGAAGGTGGAATTAGAGAACAAGCTTTTTGTTTATCCCGCATCGGTCACCCTTCCTGAAAGAGGATGCTGAGTGACAGACAGAAGTACACGAAGAGGAATCGGTTAGAGATAAAGACACCACTTGTTCTTTTCTTTTGTGTCTGCTGTTGGTCGACCTTGAATATGACGTACACTGAAGACAGAAACAATATCAACTCCCTCAGAGATACTGGGGTTCTTGCCAGGGTTCTTGGAGTTTCTTTGGTTCTTGTTAAGCCTCTCATAGAGCTCCAATAATGACTCCAACAACCCCTGATTTCTTCAACTAAAAACAATTCATCCATCCGTCCATTTTGGCGGCAGAGGCTCATGAGGTAGAGCGGGACGTCCTTTAATCCCAGGGTTGGCAGTTCGATCCTGGACCCTCCTGTCCACGTGGGCAGGACGCTGAACCCTGAGTTGCTCCCGGCGGAGGCCAGCACCTTGCATGGCAGCAGGAATTCTTCACCCTCAGCTGCAAACTGTCAAAGAAGCAAGCAGAACATCATCACATCGTCTGCAAAATGCAGGGATTCAGTCGTGGAGCCACCGTGCTGGACACACTCGTCCCTCGGCTGAGGGACGTTCCCCTTTTGATGTTTTTAATATACTGCCTCTCTTGCTTGTTGCCTCTGTCTTTGTCTTTATCTTTTCTTCATCCCCCTTTTATCTCACCACTGTAACCTCCTGTCTCTCTCCACACTACCTCTCCTCTTCCTCTCCGTCGACATATCTCACACTCGTTTTTCTGCCTTTCTGTCCATCTCGTCCCTCCTTCTACATCCCCCCCACCTCTCTTCCTCTGCAGCCACTCCACAGCTTTCCATGTATTTGGGAAGAAAAGCTTTTTAGCAAATATTTGTCCGACTGTGTCTGCAGAGCCCTCTGAGTCAATACGGGCCCAGCCAGGCTCGACCCGCCAGAGAGAGAGAGAGAGAGAGAGAGAGAGAGAGAGAGATCAGTGCATAAAAACCAGCAGTGCAGAAACAATAGAGACTTAGGATTCTGTCTTTCTCCGTTCTGTCTAAAAATAAACTCTCAGAGAAAAGACTTTTTGCTGTCTGGAGCTGGACAAACTCAGCCTGACATCGCCAGAGCAGTTCGCAAATGCGATTTTGTTTGTTTGTTGCCATGTTTGCTGACTGTGATGTCAAAGCTATCCAAGTGGACGACGTCTGACTTGCCTGAAGGCTGATGTGAGGAACCTTTTTAGGTCGGCAGGTCGTATTTACTGTAGAAATATCTGGCAGTGTGACTTGCTGAAGCTGACTTTGTAGAGCAGATTTCAGAGTTATGGCTGTCGTCCTCTGACTCTAACATGCTGAATTATTGTTCCAGCTTCAGTCTAGTTTAATTAATCTTCCTGTGTTCGCTCCACGCTGTCTGCTGCAGCTATTCTGGCGCAGAGCGAGTACCACTCAGTCGTTTTTGTTGTTGTTTAGAGGCCCTCTCCTTCAACGTAATACACACCTGTTTGGAATAAATTTATCTGCAACCTCACAAACGCACACCAGGCTTGTCCTCTTGATCCCGGCTGCTGTATTCTGCATCCCCACCTCCTGTTTAGACAACCAGGCGAGCCGCAAATATGCTAAACTGAAGAGACCGAGACAGAGGAGATGAAAGACAAGAAGAAGACTTGAAGTGTGTGTGAGAAAGCTGCAGAGTGTGTGTGTGTGTGTGTGTGCATGCAAGAGGGAGAGAGAGTAAGAGAATTCCATTTCATTGTAATAGTGTTTAATATTTATTGGAAAAATGTAAAGAAAATGTAAAGGAAGTGCTTTTCAGCGAGCGGGCAGGATTAGCATAAATAGTTTGGGGCTTGGACGTGTTTGGTGGCTGCTGCAGAGGAGTAAGTCTGTCCCCTCTATTCTCCGTGACACACACACACTCTCAGAAATACATGCATATGTTTGCACACACACACTTGTGCACACGCCTGCATGAGTAAACATTCAAACATGCAAACACACACACACTCACTGACCTTTGCGTGTGGAAACTCATCAGCATATAGTGATTTATAATAGGCCCTGCCAATCCTTGTGTTTCTTTTTTGCATTTATTAGGCGGGAGCGGGGGGGTGTGGGGGGGGGGGGGGTGATATTGGCTGTTGTCATTTATTTTATGCACTGTTACTGCTGATCAAGGATCTGGGGCTGAATTTGACTTTATGCTAATGAATGGTTACGAATTCCGTGAATTTAACCGCGCTGAACTGTGGAGAATTGAAAAGATAAATAAATACAAATCTGGCCCTTGTTTGTTCTTGTTCTTGTTGTTTCTGTGGTTTAAAGGATAATTCTACTTTATTGCAACTTGGGTCTTTTAGTTTGTCTAGTTGCTGAGACGTGTGAACACGCAGCAACAACCACCACACAACAAAGTGAGAGCAGTCACATGATCAGACAGGCTGGGAACGAGACCATCCAATCACTTTCTTTGGAGTGAGTGCACCTGAAACATGTTACAAAAGATAAAAACATCAAAAGCATTAAGAGTCTAAATGATTGAATAGTAAAAAACAATAATAGGGAGAGTTAAAGAAAACAGTGATACATTGAGCCAACACATGGCAGAGAAAGCATTAAAGTGAACAGAGAGAACAGGGGATTCTGTTTTTATAACATTTCTCGACGTTGGTTGGTGGACTGTGAAAACACCAGGGAGAACCATGGAAGTGAGTCCAGGGCGATATTGTTTTGTCCCAAACCAAAGCTAACTTCTGAGTCCGAGTTGTTAGAATGTAAAAGAAGGAAACCACAACATGACAAAGCTCTGAAACAGACATTGTTGTGAGAACGAGAGAACACGCAGACGTATGTGGTGAAAAACCGATCTGCTGCTTTAAATCGGTCCAAGATAAAGAAACTACGGTAAGTATGGAAGGTCAAAACTGAAGCAGGAGTTAGTCTGCCAGCCACAGTGGATGTACAGTGGACGCTTTGTGTAATTCTTTTTCTCTTCTAAATAAGTTTCTAACTTTAGGGTTTCATTCCAACCTGCCTGTCTGTCTGCCTGTCTTGTTGTTGGTGTCACTGTGGCCCAGATCTCAGCTGTGAACTTAGTGAGCACAAAGTCATCGAAGCTGATAGGAATGATGGACAAAACTATGAAAATAAAACCTCAATCTGTAATAAAGTTCCCCTGTGATATTAATATCCAGATTTTTCTTCATGCAGTTTGAGCTTCTGTGGCAGGGTTAGGTGGCTTTTCACGGAGGCTATCGCTGCTTCTTCAAACCATCAAGTTCTTCGATTTCTGTTTACGACAACCAAATGTAAAAGCACTTTGTGCTTCCAGACAGCAGCAGCAGTGGAAGATGTTTCATGAACTTAAAATCAGCAGCATCATCTGTGCATTTGTATCTGAGTTATAATAATAATCTGAATATTTCCTGCATGATTGCTGACCTTTCTTCCGCCTTCTCGCGTTTGTCTTTCGTGTCACCCACCAGTCTCTGTGTTCAGAGGTGCGAGCCCGACGCCGAGGAGTCTCCTCCGTTCTGAAGCTCTGCCAGAAGCTGCTGCAACAAAGCCAGGTAGGTGGGAAAAAAAACTAAATTGACCTGACAGAGACTTTCACCAAGGACTCGTGACTCAAAAGACTTGACCCTCTATCGTAATCCGAAGAAGAAGAACTAAAAGTGGCACCAGCAGAAGACGGAGCAGGCATTCATTCATTATAATCCTGATTATTTGTTTTTTTTTTGTTTCTTTTGCACAATTTTCTATAATACCAAACATGTGCCAGTTAGTTTCCAAAATGTTAAAATGTTTGTTTCTTTAATTTTTTAACCCTGAAGAATAAGTGACAGACGCGTATGAATTATCTTAACCTTGAGAGAGGAATTATACTGTTGTACGTTCTTAAAAATCACACATTTAATCATATGATTAGCATGCTAATAGCCTTTCTAATTCTGACAAAACTGTTCCCACAATCCCCACCTCTGGGACAGTCGGGCCCCATGGCGGAGGTGGGCCCAGAGGCGGAGCAGCACCGGGAGGCCCTGCAGCTGCTGTCAATCAACCTGGAGAGGAGGTGGGAGGCGATTGTGATGCAGGTGCTGCAGTGGCAGAACAGACTGAAGAGGGAGCTGGGAGAGCAGCAGGTTAGAGCGCGCTGACATTTACACTTTACATCCTTCGTTCGACACTGTTACACTCAGTGAGCATGTCAGAGTCTGATTTGATGCTACGATGCAGCGTGAGAGACAGATGGTGCTGTGATTGAAGCTGCGAGGTTTTAGTTATGGAACAGTCTTCACCAGCCGACACTCTGTCATAATGTTTTGTTAAATAAGCATCAACTCCGGGAGCAAAGCACAAACTTCAACTGCATAACCTGGTCTTTGTTGTTGTTCTCTCAGATGGAACTGGGCAACAACAGGCAGCAACGTTAATTTTATTGAAGGTTTGTATAACAGTTTTGGTTGTGGTGAGAAAAATGTCTCTGAGGCTCTATATATATATGTATATATACAGTGATGTGTAAGATGCACTGAAGAGGCATGGACTGAGTTACTGCCGTGATAAAGTAGGTGGTAGCACTTGATGGGATTTCCAGATCTCTTGTTGTTGCCTTTTGTATTTTGACAGGAGATCCTTGAAGTGTTTTTAAACTTCATTTGTTCTTGTGTGAGAGAAACTTTGCTGCGGTTCGTCCTCCAGCTAGCTGCTGCTACTAGAAACCGTTGGCGTGCCCTGCACACCTGGCTACAGGTGTTGTGGTGGGGAGTGTAGGCAGCAGGGATGAAGGCAGGCAGGAAACTAAACACCAGGCAAAGTGTCCAAGCAGTGCAACGCAGGAGGATACAAACAGAGTAACAAACCCAAATGAACCGACAAAGAACAAAGGAAAGGGACCGGTGGAGATAGACAAGGGAACTAACGAGGGAACAAGGGAACAGGTGTGGCTAGTCAAAGAACTGAACAGACAGGAAGGATGGCAAAATAAGACGGGAAACAGAAACAACAACAGGATCCGTGTAGCTCAAATCTTCGGAGTTGGGTCAGTCTGAGGTCAGATCGCGTTCCCACCACAAACGAGTTCTGGGTTCATTTGGAACCAGACCCAGACCCAGACAACCTCCTGTAAAGCTCTCGGTGGCATTGTTGTGGTCCAAACCTGAGTGCGATTACTGTGTTCAGGCGCTCCAGGATTTGTTTTAACCAAACCAAAAAACGTTAGGCTGTTATTCTTCGTCTACATGCTCCCTTTAGGGCTTATTATCCAGTGGTTTGCTATGCCGACGGCATCCGTTTTATGTGTTTATGGAAGCCTGCAACTAAACAAACGCAACAAAACTGAATTCTGCTTGTTGCCTCTAGAAGCTTTACATTCGTACTCGGCGACAAACTTAAAGTTGGTGTCCAGATAAATTTTGATAAATGCTTTAAGTCGGTAAATCAGACATTTCATCATTTTCAGCTAACAAACGTTGTTAAACTGCACCGTTATCTTTCTAACAGCTTTAACAAATCACACATTGTCTTTTCTTCTTCTCCTCAACATACTGCTAAAGATCCGGTTTGTCCTGTCGCCTTTGGATGATTTAAAAAATGAGAAGGGCTCGTCACCTGGGGACTATGACTGTGCTCAGTAAATTGCATTTCAGTCCGCCCCATTACATTTCTAATACTTCTTGTGGCAATATTATCCTGATGGTGGTGCTAGAGGAAAGGCCAGGGAGTCCCCAAAGCATAAGGGACCTTCCTGTGGGGACCATGAATGTCCAACACGTGTCCTGGCAACCTGTTTGTTTTGATGTCTTGACGTGTACAGATCGAGACATACAGCCAGACTAACATCATCCTGACGCTCTGCCGCTATCGCAGCAAAAATACTTGTCTATTTTGATTTTTAAAAGCCCACAGAGGCTGAAGCAACACATGACGCCGCTGCCGCTCTAGATCAGTGAAACCGTCCGCAAGCAGCCAGCTGATGAGAAATACTCTGTTAGGTCTCCGGTGCGATCAGTGTCACAGAAACAATCATTTCTACGCCAGGTCCTCCACAAACAAAAGAAACCTGGCAAATAAGATTTTAACACTCTTGACAGTTTGCATATCAGGATGCCACGCGTGTCTGCCGCCACGACGGCCGCGTCACCAAAAGGTTTGTCTTATTAGAAATCTTCAGCCAGCGAAACCGATTCAGGTTCCACGTCTCGGGTACAAGCCAGTCGCGGCTCACGGTGACGGTGTAACGCTGCAGCTTGACAGCTCAGCACATGATGTGAAGCACCGAGCGCCGTGGGTGTTGAGAGGAACATCGCTCGCGACGGAGCCATCCGGAGCCGAGCGGCTCGGGCCTGGCCGAGCCTCAGAGAGAGCAGAGAGAGAGAGAGAGAGCTGAGTGCTTTATTCAGGCAGAGAGCTGCAGCAGAATGGAGCTGTTATGGATTTTTAATAGTGATGAATATGGTTCTGTAGAGACAGCAGGAGAGCTGCATTTGAATATAAGGTGAAGGGTTCTGCAGAGGCACAAACAGTCACACTTATGTAAGCAGAAAGAGCTGTTACACACACACACACACACCGGGACAATCTATTGATTCCCAGCAGTTAATTGACAGATAGCGAAGTGTTAAGAGCTCAGAAAGAGGAGAGGGAGGTGGGAGGGAGGGAAAGAGACAGGGAAATACTTTTTCTTTTTTCTAAGTACAAAGCTAAAGCTAACAAAGCGCAGCCAGGAGACATCTCGCAGCCTCGGACTTCAGTCCAGACCAAATCACTCGTTCTGTATCTCTGTACGTTTTAAGCGAATGTTTGCACAAATAAAATGTAAATTGGTGCGTCTTTCGACTGGTTTTCACTGGTGCTTCCTACCTCAGGTGACACTGTGGTCTTTTTAATGGTCGAGGACATCGACCATTTTTAGCGACGGACGCTCATTTTAGTTCTGAAATGTTTTCCTGCCGAAGCTTCATAAAATGAAGACATGTCTTTGCTAATGCATGTCTTTTTTAAATGTCTTAAATGGTGAATTTAGAGAAGAGTTGCTGTTTTTTCTGTGTATTCTTTAAATTGAAAATGCACATGAAAACAGTTTGATGGAAGCATACCCAAATATTTAAATGATAACGTAAGTCACAGCTTCTCCAAACTACCAGGAAGGGATTTTGACACAACATGGCTTCTTTCTTTTATTATACACATTTTATTGTGGACTTTTTGAGAGAAGGATTTTACTGTCGAAATCAAGGATTTGTTTTGTCATTGCCTCGCAGTTTTATTTGGTTGTGAGCTGTTGCCTTCATGCAAGTGCCTTCGCAGGGATAAACAAAGTTGCGTTGAACTGAATTAAATTGAATCAGAAACCATCGGAGGCCTTTTGATGGTCGGATGAGTGGTGGCTCATTCCTGAACGTTGTAAATGAGCGAGAATCAACCTAATTCTGCTGCACGTGTGCTGTGTGAGGTGGGACTCTCGCTTCCTCTCCCTCTGTCGTACATTCACACACTGTGGAGGAGGAGAAGACAAATAACAGAGGCCAGACACTTTGACCTCGCTGCCTGGCTGGAGAGTAATTTCACTTCTACTGGGGATGGGAGAGGAATAAAGAGGGGGAGAGAGAGAGAACCAGAGAGGAGGCCTACTGTATATCTGGGTGGTTTAGCTTATAAATGAGCACTCAGTGATAAAAAAGATAGTCCTCTCCTTCGTCTGTGTGTGTGTCTGACTGAGAGAGAGTTTGTGTAAAACAGTCTGCTCGCTTGCCTACAAATGGCTGCTGGTGTGCGTGTTTCAGACGTTAACTGCCTGATGTTCATGTGTAAATGTCTGAAAGCACAGTGTTACTGTTACAGTGTGTGTGATGCCTTCACACTGTTGGGTAATTCGTGTCTGTTGCTGAGTTTACAGGCTCACAATAATCTGATTATGGCCCACAATCAGACAAAAGCCTCAGATGTTTACATGGGACACTCTCAGAATTGTTAGAATCATATAGGATTGCAAAGTTATCTTGAAACTCTGCAGGTTAAAACCCAGATTCATCAATTCATCGATTAGTTGATCAGCAGAAAAAGGAATTGCCAACAATTTGGATATCCGATTAATCCTTTGAGCCATTTCATAAAGGAATACTGGAATCGTCTTCTGGTTCCATCATCTAAAATTGACCTGATGTGTATCTTGCCAAAACTAAAATTTGACTACGTCATAGAACTCTAGGAACACAGTTTTAGAACATCTGTAGATTTATTGATAATCAGTATATAAACTGAAATAAACTGAAATACTTCACATTCACTAGTGAAAGTGAATCTAGAGGAAAGGTCTGCCAAATGCATTAAAGGAATAGTTGAATATTTTGAGAAACATGCTTATGTGCATTCTTGCAGGGAGAAAAATCAGAAGGTCAGTATGACTATGTGTTAGCTTAGCTTAGCATAAAGACTGGGAACAGGGGGAAACTGATAGCGATATTTAACGCAGAGACATGAGAGTGATATCAAAGCTTTTCATTTAACTTTCAGCGAGAAAAAAAAAATGTGTTTCCCAAAATGTCAAACTGTTCCTTTAGGGTTCATCCTCTGAGGATCATGGATATCCAGGGAGTACTTGTTGGGACATCTGAAGTGTTTGACAGATGAGCAGAACCTTCGGACGTGACGTTTCATGCAGCATGTGGTTTTGTATCGGAGGCGTTGTTACAGTAGGAGACATTCTCTCCTCCTCTTGTTACATGAGTAGATGTATATGCACCTCTGTGAACTCAGAGAGCAGATGAAGGATCCTGTTTTATCTTTTATTTGATGGAAATGAATCTAAATGGAAGCTGCAGGGTGTTGTGAGGATGACGTTTCACTACCTGTCAGTCCAATGTAATATATGGAAATTATATTTTAGAACACTTTCCTCACGATTATGAAATATACTTTACAGCGCAGTTATGTGCAACATATGGAGGCTTTCATTCGCCGTTTGCAATTGCATTCAAAGCAGCCCGTCTGCTCCTCCACTCTGCATGGCGCGGTGATTTATCTGCGCGGTCTCTTGGTTTGGAGTCAGACCGGTGACGCCGGGCTCCCTCAGCACTTTGACAACCGGTACAGCAGAGAGCCAGCAGACGCTCGGCCAGCAACAGCAGCTCCTGCAGGAGCTCAGGCACATGAATAATCACCCAGACGCTGCTAGATAGCTCCGCTCTCCTTGGGCCTTCCAGCAGATGCTATGCTAACAAATGGGAGCAGTCAAACCGGAGCTAATGGGAAAAAAGTTTCCCCGTTTTCACCCCAAGAAACACTGCACAGGTCCCTCACATGCACACAAACACACTGTCGCCGGCTGCAATTAAGGCAGTGAGCACAGTGAGGTGGGGCTGCTGTGAACACCACACCCTGATAATGTTCACGTGTTTACTGACCGCGTGATCGTTACTCTACCTCTGGCCTCCGTCTCCGGCAATACATAAATCATCAGTATGTTGTCTGTTCTGCCACTCACTTTTGTGCAACTACATTTTTTAACTCCCCTTCCACTGACTGTGTGTGTCGTTGTGCCCACATTGTTTGTCTAAAGGGCCATTTAGACTGAATGCCGACAAAGATTATCTCACTTTATTTGAATGATCTTTACAATGATTTGTTGCTGAAATGTGCCTGAGACGGTCAGATCTTAGCTGCAGCTGGCTAAAAACACACCAACGGCCAATGTTTGTGTTGTGCACTGACTTCAGGACAACTCACTAGAAACTCCAGCTCCTTCTCTTATTTTCCCTCTTGCCTCTGTAGGTTTATGAAGTGAAGTAATATAGTCTCAGGCTGAGTGCACACTTTTTGCCGCCTGCGCCTGTTTGTGTTCATTCACATCTTTCCGTTGAACTTGTGCACAATCCTGCCGTGTCTGAATTTTCTGCAGGTTCACCTTGAACAGACTTTAACAGCTGTTGTTCTTGGTGGGGGAGGACTTGGTTGAACCCGAACATTTTAAAGTGTGGAAGGATCTTGAGAAACGTCTGTAATTCTGGTTCTCCTGGTTCAAAAAACGTTTTGCATTTAAAATCTCCATGTCGGTGTGTAAATTATCTGAGTACCAGATTCATAAGACTAGTATCTGAACCAGGCCACTAAATCCTGCACAACCTCTGTGCCTCCGGTCTGCTTCAGGAACATCTGGACCAACAGTTTACGGAGGAATACCTTGGCATGTTGCTGCGGTCTGGGTGGGAAATTATCACCACTGTTTGACTGTTAAACATGCCAGCGCTGCCTCGTTGGCAGGTAACCAACAACACTTTAGAGTTATTTTCTGCTTTAAAATATGAGTTTTTTTGAAGTCACTGTGGCCACCAGAAGTCACCTCCCTCCTCCGTCTGGGGTCATAAAAATACCCCTAATTCAGCTGTAAACTGTTACGAAATTATAGAAATGAGATAAATTACAGATATAAATTATATACAAGGTTTTTGTGGGTCATCAAAAACTCGATTTGATTGGATTAGGCTGATTGATAGCCTCTCCCCACTGCGCTGAATGTGTTTTTCAATGCGTCTGCAGTGGCAAAACCCAGTTCAGTCATTACCCCCATCTCCCTTATCAGCACAAGGGGAATAAACACAAATCTAATAGAAATTCATTACACAGACCCATATCCACACACACACACACACACACACACAGAGCTAACTAGTTTATTAGATTAATAGGCTATGAATGGCTAATACGAATTACACCCCTCTCTTGTTAACGAGACGCGGAGCAATTTGTATAATTATGTCTGTGGAAGGGAAGAATTCCTGTGTCTAAGCATATTTTTAGACAGCCGAGCTTTCTGAAGGCTTTTGATTACGTATTTACTTTGGGGTTTTCAGCTTCGTGCTCTTTCCCTCAGAAGTCGTTTCTGAATAATTCATCGCTTTGTTCCAGAGCGGAATAATTTGTGTTGAGATTTATGAGCAATTGCTTTCGGGGTGGGCTGATTTTACTCTTCTTTAAACGATCACAGGACGTGTTTTGTCAGAGTAGGGTGTCAGTGTGTCTCTTTCAAACGGAGGCCTGAGCCGAGACAGCGCTCTCAGGAAGGACACGTCTTTTTAAAGAGTTTGGTGCCAAAACAAGACGCGCAGTATCTGAAAAAAGTATAACCTGTACTGGCACGGTGTTTGATAGCACAAAATAAAACATTTCGTGCACTTTAAATGATAATAGAGAAGAACCCTTCTTTGACAACAACACACGTATTAAACTTCCGTCTGAACAGACCATTTGGCCTCACATTAGGATTTCTGAAAAGAGGAAATATAAGTCATTAAGACCTGTTTTCTAGAAATTAGTGTCAGTAATAAGATATAATTAGATAGATTGCTGCACCAGTATCAGGAAAATTACACTTGCTTCGAGGAATCCTTCAAAATATATTGATTTAAGACTCAATAATTGCAAAAATGACTTGTTAAAATTGAGTTTTCAGAAGTGTAATAAGTGGTGAACGCCCACACACAGCATCTAATATCTAATAATAAATAAAGTTGTGGGTGAAGTCTATTACTGTTTCTTATTTCTTTTATTTATTAAATTCTCTGCATGTCCACCGTGCACCAGCAAGGATTTCCAGTGTTTTACCTGAGGACCTTAAAGATCGGATGTACACTAACAGAATCAAGAATCAGAACTGTTAGATTGATCTTTTTGGCATTTTAAAAAACAAGACAATAAACCTTGCAAGAGGTTTGACATGTAGCAGAATTGAAACATCGGCTGTTGTGGGTTCATGTTTTCATTTTATTTATTTGTATTTCTTTGCTTGTGGCTGCAGGTTCCTGGAAACCTTCTGGAACCGGGTCTAGTCGACCTCCACCAGATCAGCCCAGTCCCAGCTGTTCCAGTGGCACCGCCGCCAGATGACGTCTGGGAATGGGATGAAACAGATATGACAATCACAGAACCAGAGCTACAAGAAGAACCAGAACCAGACCTTACGCACAACCTCCCCACAGAACCAAATCTGCCTTCGGACATCGTTCTGTCCAATGGGAATCAGCCAGACAGGATTCAAACCGATGTCCCAGCCAGTCATTGTCCTGAGATGATGTCCAATATGAGGGATGGGTCCTCATCAGAGGTTCAGCCCAGTGTGATCTCCCAAACTCTTCCCCCCAACAATAATAACATCTACCAGGTGTACAGCCTCCATAATGTTGAATTATACAGACATCCTCTGTTTCCTCTTACTTCCTCCTCTGTGCACAAAAGCAAATCAGGAAAGCGGAAACAGCACCTCCTGCTGAAGAGCCTGAGTAAGGACTCCTCATTCTCCTCCATGGAATCCCTCCCGGACCTCCAAAACAGCCGAGGAGGAGATGGCGTCATTGGATGCCGGGAAAGGGAGTGTGAGAGGGAGGTTGGCAGAGGAAGTGGCCAGTCAGCGAGGAGTCGACGGTCAGAGAGTGAGAGTGGTATCGTTAGTGATACAGGAGATATAGCCTCTGAAATCCAGGAAGAGGAAGAGGATCCAGGGGAAGACGAGGAGGAGGAAAAGGAGCAGAGGAAGGATGGAACTGTAGATGGGAGTCATTTAGCGCTGCACAAAGGCAATGTCACCAGGTACAACCAAAGAACCAAGATGGACGACGATATGACGGAGAAAGGATGGAGTGGGGATGAAAGCAGAAGAAACAGAGAGGAGGAGAAAAGGAGGAGGCACAGGAGGGGAGGAAGTGAGGCGGTTGAGATACTAATCAACGGGTGTGGGATCCTGACACCCGCTGACTCTGACTTTGAGATGGGGGGACTCGGTTTGGACTCCTCCAAGACTTTTATGTCCCGCAGTGACTTCACAGAGTTCAAAGTTGAGCCGTTTCACGGTTTGGAGACTCCTCCTGCTCTCAGCCGCCGGGCCTCGAGTCCAGTATTATCTCAGGGCTCCTCTCTGGAGTCCCTTCTGGCTCTGGGTGTGGACTTATTTCCCTCCAAAGACCTGCTGCACCGTAGCGCCTCTCTGGAGAGCTGCCTGGTCCCGTGGCGTAGCGCTGAAGAGGATGCCGGAGGCAGCCTGGCCAGCCTTGTGGAGCTGGACCTGGGGCAGAACAGAGAGGTGGATGGAGGTGAACCAGGAAAGGAGAATAATGAAAGTGTGCTAGGAGAACTGTCCTCTGGGGAGCTAAGCAGAAGAACCCTCGATCTCCTGAAACGCCTGGAGAACATCCAGAGTCCTCTGGCGGCGAAGATGACCCGCAGTGTTTCTGAGATGACGCTTCGGAGCAGCTCCCCACAGCGGAGCAGACTCCCTGCCTCACCCTCACTTGGTGGTCGACACGCCATTTCTGGGATTTCAGGCTCTTCACGGAAAGGACCGCCATCCCTGATTAACGAGAGTTCAGCAACAGCATCGCTAACAGAGCTGAGTGGCACAGAGGACTCATCTCTGGGGTCCGAAGATTTCGCTATCCTCAGAAATCAACGCCAACTATTCCTGGATCCCACCATCGCAGCCAATGCCAACTCAAGCTGTTATAGGAAACGTTGCCACGGAAACAGCCGAGGGGGGCAAGGGATGGATGAAGCAGATGCAGCCAATTTGAGCCTGGTGGTGAACGTCTCTTGCACGTCAGCATGCACAGATGAAGACGAGGACGACAGTGACCTCTTGTCTTCCTCCACACTCACACTCACTGAGGAGGAGCTCGGTGTCAGGGATGGAGAGGACCAAGAGGAGGAGAGGTTGGGCGGTGCCTCCTCTGGTAATGAGGATGATGATGAAGAGGAGATGGAGGAATCTTACGTCTGGCTGGAGTGCATGGAGATGGAGCTGCAGAGTTGTATCAGATCTCCTCGAACCTTGTCTCCCTCCTCCTCTAAAACAGAGGCAGGCCTCCGGGACGAGCTGCAGTGTGGAACCAACCTGTCCTCCACCTTCACCTCCTCCTCTCAGAACAAGGAGCAGCACTGTTTTCTAAATCGCTCAGCTGCAAAGTTAATAGAAAGCAACACTAACAGTGGCAACAACAGAGTGAAAAGAGATCAGAAAGAACAGGAAGAAAAGGAGAAGAACCGGAGCAACGTGACAAGAAGCTACATCAGCCAGTTTGTGGATGACGTGGAGAACGGAAATGTGGACCAGAGCTATTTAAAAGGGAAAGATGAGGATGACGAACTTCTCCGAGAGGAGTCGAGCGTGTTCACAAAGAAAGGAGAATCACTGAGGGGGTCTTGCATGTTTGCCAAAACAGGAGAGTCAGCTCTGGATGTTAGTCACTTCATAGTGAAAATGGAATCAAGCCCAACAAAGCAGCTTTCTTCATCGCCATCCTGTGAGCTTCTCCCCTTCCCAGCCAAGTGTGCTTCGTCTTTAGTGGGACAGCTGAGAGGGGAGTTGCCCTGCCACAGCTCCACCCTTCCCTCGCCTCCTTCCCTCTCGCCTCTTGAGGACTGCAGATCCCACGATGCCTTGCACAACAGCAGGCCGGCAGCCGGAGGACGGAAGGCCATAACCATTCAGGAAAAGTTCAAATTCTCCTCTTTTGTGACAGAGGAGACGAGGAGGGAAGTTAGGGACAAAGAATCGTCCCTGCCTCCCAAGAAAAGGCACAGTTCTCACTCCTCCTGCTGCCACCAGCTTCCCTCCCCCTCTTCCCTCCATCCAGGCAGCGTAGACAAGGGCAAGAAAGAGAACGTGCATAACTTTGTGATGGAGATTATTGACATGACCTCACTGGCACTGAAGAGCAAAGAGAATCGGCAAGAAGAACCGAGCCAGACCGATAACAGCGGGTCCATACCAGACCAGGGTCCTGCATCACTAGCACAGATCAGAGAGAAGGTACTGTGGAACTAATGCTAAAATATACAAACCTCCAACTTAGAAAGTATGGCAAAACAATCAGCCTACTGTGGATTTTGTTACAAAGGAAACACATGCAAATTGCAAAACATATAAACAATTCAATATGGCGGCAGACAATAAATGAATGAAATTACTGAATATTTTTGGAGAAGTACTGTTTGACCTCGTATGTTTTGTACTTCTTTTCAGTACAAACGAATCTGAAAGTAGCAAAAGTTATCTCAGTTAATTTGTTCACTGAGTTGGAGTAATTCAATAAATCGCATCACAGATCATAACTTTTAGGATGTAATGACTAATTTCTTCAGTATCTTTTTGCAAGTGAAGTAATCTAAAAGCTAATCAGTTTTCAGTCTTCATTTATTCCAGAAAAAGAAAAATTGAAATCAGTCGGAAAACTTTGCTCCTCTTGTGAGAGTGTAACATATAAATACGCAGACATTTTAATATGCTAATTAGCGCTTGATGGTTTGTTGATTGTGCGAAAATATTACTCAAATATATAAATGTACATGGATCCAAAACAGTATGTATATATCAGATAAAAAAATAAAATTGTCATCTATATAACAATCCAAACTTCCTCCTTCTTCTTCCGTCAGGTCCTCGAACACTCCCACCAGCCCCTCCACCTTCGTAAGGGAGACTTCTACTCCTACCTGTCTCTCTCCTCCCATGACAGCGACTGTGGCGAGGTCAGCCAGTGCGCCGAGGAGAAGAGCTCCACTCCGGCGCCCTACAGCATCCCGTCTTGCGTCACGCCAACACAAGGCCTCCACAGCCCGAGCCCTGAGGTTCTCACAAGCACAGAACAGCAAATATCAACCTCAAACCTGAGTCCATCTTCCAGATTGTCCTCCCCTGGCCTTCACTCCGAAAACTTCCGTGCTCTTGATTTGAAGTCCGCCGACAGCCAAACTAACGGTGCTGCTCACGGTCGGCACACTGAAGGGCCGACTAGCCCCTCTTTCTCCCTGCCACCTAGCCCAGACATCAGGGATGAGGAGACCCTGTTTGCAGCCTGTACGGAGGAGGTTTACCTGGGCCCGCCTCTTTGCTACAGCATGGTGCTCACAAAGAAACCACAACGGTTTCTGCTGAAGGAAAATTTGGAGTATTTGTCCTCCCTGGATTCTGGCTATGAACTGAACAGTCTAGCTCACTTGCCTTGTTCAAAACCAAACGATAGTCTTCAATATTTGTCTCGAGAGGGCCCTAGTTCCAAACCAGGTGATAGCCTGAGCTCCCTGTCTCCCTCAAAGGAGTCCATGTTGGATGGAAACCAGGGTCACCTGTCTTCCCAAGGATCCAGTCCCGCAGAGGATGAACAGAGCTCCTTTTGTCCTTTCCAGGAGCCTTGTTACAGCTCAATCTCCACCTCCTCGCCCACAGACAGCGTCTCCACCTCTCTCCAGGGGCCTGTCTCCAAACTACAAGATGACAACCCTTCATCTCCACCTCCCATGTCCTCTGGCGCTGAGGAAGAGACGCGAGGTGAGGATCCGCACCTCCTCTGTGATGTCGCTGCAGGAGAAGTCGCGGCCGCTGCGAGTGTCAGCGCGCCGCAGGAGGAGAGGAGTCGTAATGAGGGGCCTCCTTATCTTAATCCCCGGGCGCGAGTCGCCCCGATAGACTCCTCCGCAGCCGAATGTTTGGCAGATACTAAAACGCTTGAATCCAATATGGGCGCCGTAATGACCAAGATAAGTGTCTGCAGCTCCGCTACAAATCCCTCAAAAGAGCCAGCCGCCACGCGTATTAATCCCAAAATTAACTGCTCGGCGATAAGAGCGGCAGATAGGGAGGAGGGGGAGAGGCGAGGAGAGGAGGATACTCGGCGGGTGAAGCAGGAGGAGAAGGGGAGGACAGGGCGGAGCGGCTCACAGCAGGAAGCAAAGACAGCATCGGAGAAGCAGGTTAGTGTTCCACGTTATAGCCTGAGCCGCTATCTCAGGACATTATACAGGGCCTTGACACTGCACTTCACCTCTCTACTGCAGGTATTAGTCCGAGCCGAGCGCCTCGGTGGATGTGAATGTAATGAGGCCGGTGTGCGTTTCTCTCATTTCCATTTCTGAGGCCGGACGGACGTGAGAGGTGCTGCCATGCATAACCTCTCCTCCTCCTCCTCCTCCTCCTCCTCTTCCTCACCCTCTGTCCTTCTCCTCACCGTTTCACATTCATCCTCCTCTTTTCTCCTATTTCTTCACTCATGTCCTTTATTCCTCTTCTTTTTCTACTCCACCCTTAGTTCTTGTTTCTCACCACCTCCTCTGGTCTCTCTTCTTCTTCTTTCTCCTTCCCTACTTCCTTTTCTTTTGCTCTTCTCCTCCTCCTCTTCACCTGTACTCTCGTTCCCCCCTCTTTCCTGCCTCTTTTCATTTGTTCTCCTCCTTCCCATCCT